>JAAAKQ030274323.1:0-10558 GCA_010016005.3 Zanna intricata | reverse complement strand
ATTGTAATTGTTTTGGAAGTATAATACAAAAGTATAATGTATAATATGTAAATTTTTTTCTCTATTTTTTAGTTTATTTATGAGATCTTGATTTTTGACCGCACATACAGTCTACTATAAAAGAATATTAAATTTAAATTATTCTTGTTTGTATTAAGATATAATACAAAGCAGTGGCAAGACGTGAAGGAAGGAAAATTTTAGTACAAAATAAAATCATAATCAAGATTATGTTTAAGATCGTAGAAACCCATATTTCCGTTACAGCAATTATTGTTCTAATATTCACTTACTAATATAGAACTGTGAAGGGGGGAAAAAAAAATGAGAGTTGAAATTACCAAGCCAATTATGTTAATATTTGTAAGCCTTTCTAAAAGTAGAAAGGTAATAAACAGTGAAATTTAGAAGAAGCATTTTAAAAGTCAAAATAATAATTATAAAATAAGATACTAAATAACTGTTATTGCTCCATAATATTTGTGTTAGAATATATATAAAGAACACCAAAGATTTTTGTGGTTATTTACGTGCTAAAAATTCATGTAATGCGAGTGTTTATTTTATTATATTTTGTATCTTTAATTATATTACTTATATCTTTGATTATAAATGAAAATATTCGTTAAGAATAAATATATTTATTTTGGGGATTAATGAGCCTATTGCAGAAAGACAGTAGGCCTAAACGGTACTAATAAATTTACCTATTTTTTTTTTCTTTACCTTTCTGTTTTCCTTGCGATAATTTCGATAAATATGTCTATTTAAATAAATGGGTTTCAGATTATCTTATAAAGAGAATAATCTCACTTATACACATCTATAAAAGCTTTAACATAACTTATAGATTAGATTATATATATGTATATGAACACTGAAGCAAAAACTCAAAGGTAAAAATTTATAGGTAAAGGTAATTGCCGGGCAGCCAGGTCAAAAATTAAGTAACGAAATCAGGACTTATATTTTCACCTTTACAAGTTACTTATATTTTATTCTAAACCCCGGATTATTACGAAATTCAAGATTGATTTTTTTTTTTTTATAAAAAAAAAAACGGTTAAATTAAATATATACAAACAGGTAAATCATGATAAGATTTCAAATAATACCAGTATTGAATTTAGCACGCCGATTCAAATGTTTTAATCTGTTAGGATGCTCCGAAACAGTTAATTATAATATAAATTGCAATTTTAAATGGAATTATGAATAAATAATTAATTGGTAAAAAACATAGAATAATTAGTGGTAACAGTTAACTTTGCAGACTTGATACTAAAAAAAAATTGTTTACATAAATGAAAAATCAGTTCTTAAAATCGAATTACAGTTAAAAATAGGAGGAAAATAGAATGCAAATACGATTAATCAAAAAAACTTCAGCGTCATGAAAACAATTTATACGCTAAAGTCCCAGTTTTTTGTTTCTTTAAAATAAGTATTGAAAAACAATGCGCATGCATGTAAGAAAATTCTCTACTAGTTCGTAATCGAACAGAAAATCACCGACATAGACCGATGTCAGAACAATATTCTATAGAATAAAAACACATTAAAATTGTAAACTAATTAATAAATTTACTAAAACTTAAGTAGAAAATTCTGCAAAAAAAAAGTTGTAACAAAGAATTAATATATTAAAAATTACAATAATTAATACAACTAATAAAATCATTTGATATTAAGCAATCTCTTCGAGATCGGCGGAAAAAAGTTACAAAATAAGTGGAATAAATTAATAAAGAAATCAACTTACGGGGCCTCACTGAAAACACAGCCAGATAAAATAGTTTTACTACTCATACATACATACGAAATGAGATAGATTTCAGAATTAAAAAATAAAACCGCATACAAAAAACTGTCGGAAAATCCGAATCCGAAATAGGTTGAGAATACACGCATTACAAATTATTCATTTAACATAATTTTCCTTTTCAAACGTATGAAATATCGTCTCTGCATCCGGACCACCGGTTTCGAATGCTTTTTATCACAGAAACTTCCATTGATTTCAAAAATTTTATCCTATGAATTTCCGTAAAAATTATTTACTGCCGATAGTTTTTACGCACTTTTCATGCCAGACCCAAATGTTAATCAGAATGTTGAATAAATGCTTCTACTATTTAAAAAAGTAAAAAAAAATCCACATTTAATAATTCTGTTATGCTCAGTGTAACATCAGAAATTTACGTGGGCCCACTATTTCCATGGAAAGTTCAATAATAATCTCGGCTCAAAGAAAATCATCGAGATTTGTTGTTTTAAAATTGAAATTTTGAAATACATTTTAAATTTAATTAATATTC
Organism: Zanna intricata; assembly: GCA_010016005.3. Lineage (NCBI taxonomy): Eukaryota > Metazoa > Arthropoda > Insecta > Hemiptera > Fulgoridae > Zanna > Zanna intricata. Next base: position 8,240 of record JAAAKQ030274323.1, on the reverse strand, counting down.
TACCGGTAAAAAATTATGAACTATTTTCTCTAAGATTAATTTATTTTACAGCAACATTAAGATAACTTGAAAAAGCTGACAACAGAGTTGTAATATTTTCTTGGTACTGGTTATTAATTATTATGTAGTGGAAAAATTATACATAAAAAAGACCAAAAATAGTTCTAAAAAATTCAGAAAATCGATTTTTATAAACTTTGATCGTCACCGCACTAGCAATATTGCTCGCAAAATATTTTTTTCTTCTGGGTCAGTTGCACTACTACTACTACTATGACTTGGAAGACAAAAAATATGTGATTAAAAAATAGAGCTTTTTTCGAGTTATGGGAAAAAGGAGAACTCTGAAGCAAAATGTTTTTTAAAATGGTAAGATAAGCGTGCGCGCGAGTACTAAACTTAAAATAAAGAGGGATTATGTTCGCAAAATTTTAAGGAAAAACTGATCCGCGATAAACTGTTTAACCTACTCCCCGGAGATATTCACTCAAAAGTTAATCAACAAATTGCCCCGTATACATACTTGTACTTCCTTGTACAAGTCTGTACAAAAATTAATGAAAATTAGTTTATCCAGTAAAAAGTTATTAAGCCTCAAACACGCAAATACACGTACATAAGTAGTAAAATTTCCCCTTTTTTGTTTTGCTGGGATCCCCCAGAAATACCATACCCCATTTTTTGACTGATTACCATACTTTTCTTGTTGTAGTATAGCTCTAGAGGTATGATTTTTCATCCCTTTTAAGTCCCTTCTTTCCTTAGGCAAATAATAATAATAAATAAAATATATAATTACATTTTGTATTAAAAAGTAGAATTTAAAATATTTTTAAAATCGCATTCTTTAGATAAAAAAATAAATAAAATGAGATAAAATTAGTTTACTATAAAAGATACTTTTTTAACTATGATATATTTAGAGAGATCGGACCCGCACTAAAGATGTATGAACTAATAATAAAGCAAAAGTGATACTCGATACCTGATGAAAGTTAAAAGTAAATGAAGTAAAATATAAATAAAATATTAAAGGTTAATAAAACTCTAAAAAAAAAATTATAAAAAACGAGCTAACATTTCAGGAGTCATTTTAAAACGGTTTGTGACGATTAATGGCTATCGATTAATAATCTTTACGGTTACTGCTCGTCACTCTTATCATAACTGCTACAACAGGAACAAGGTGAATGTAAAAGCTATTGAGAAGCCATCGTTTTAAAAAATAGGTTTCACTCGTCCCGATCAGAACTATCTAATCATCCTTACTTGTAATAATAATGACGTATGCGTGTTTTGTAAGAACGTGTTTAATACAAACGCACCTACGCACGTGACAAAAAATAAAATTAAAAAAAAACGCCCACATGACATCAGAGGACGAAAACAACAACCTGCAAAGTTATTTTTTAAGACGAGATTAAATAAAAAAAAAAAAGAAAAAAGAAGAGAAAGTCGTGAGTAATGAAAAGGTTAATAAAATAGGGAAATAAGTACTTTATTAGGAAACGTTAAAAGTTTTAATTTATTTAAAAACTTTTTTTTTACATTTGAATTAAAATTTATTCTGTAAGATGTAGATCGTTTAAAAGATACTTAATCGATTTAATACTTGAAATGTAATGCTAGAAAGTACGATTCCGTAACGGCACACAACACTTATACAAGCAAAAATGTTCCGGGAATCGGTTCCTTTTGCTTAAAACAATAAACGCGACAGGAAATTATTGGTTTTTAAATCGGTAGCGTTCATGACGCCACGATACGGTCACAGTAACGTTCTCGTTTCCTATCCGACAACAAACGATATGAGTTTGTGCGCGACTTCGCCTAGGTTAACAACCTAAACGCCCGCTTTACAGCGTACAAAATTCAAACGTAATTTTGATAAACTTCGCTAGCCTCAAAACCACGCGAGGGATAATTACTTTTATATATAGGATTACGGCTTTTAATTCACTATTTAAATGAATCGTTGTTCATGCGTTAATAAAATTAACCGTAAATTTCTCAGTCGAGTTTTCGTTCCTTATTTCCTACACTCTTTAATACAAAAATGTTTCGTAATTTTAATATAATCAATGAATTAATAAGATTAATGTAAGTAAATTTTATACTTAACTCTTTGTTCTGTTAATATCATTATAATGTTTCCGCCGAATTCCGATTCATTTTTACACAATAATGTATTATTATTTTTTCTAATTTATAAGTTCGCTTAAATTTCTTTCATTTTTAATTTTATAAAAGCCTTAATTAATAGTATATGTTAACGTCTTGAACTAACAATAAAGACGACCTGACACGAGACAAAGTCAATCATAAATATAAGATAGCCAATACAAAGAATAACAGGCCTCCGGTGCCAGGCTTGCCTTTAGTAGCTTTTGATGATTCTATTTCTGCACAGGAATATCGATGTAATAAGCACTCTGCTCCTTTTAATACGTTTACTTATTTTTTAAATGCTGTTTGCGAATAGATTTCAAAGAAACTAAATTATTAATAATTTAATTAAAATTACAATTATATTAATTTAATTACTTTTAATTAAATTTTAATTAATTTAATTACAATTAATTATTGATTGTAGGGGACGAGACATCGATTTCATCGATAAAAAACGGAAGGGACGTTCCGATAAATAAAAAAGCATTCTATTACAAGCGAAATTGGAGAAAGAAGTAGTTTTCCACCGCCTTATTCGCTTAACCGAATTTATTGTGCCCCGTATCGGCACGCCGAGTCCAGGACCAAGATTTATGTGATATTCAAGCTAACTAATAACGCCATTCTACTCGCCGAATACAAAACATTATTCCACAGAATATAACTCTGGCTTGTAACACAGACATTTTTAATAGACTTTTTATTACCAAGACAGCAGTAAAGCGATGAAACCTTCCTGCGGAACCGTCTTATTTTATATGCATACTTAATTCAGTCGGGTAACTTACATAGTCGTAAATATAATTCATATGATTTTCTTTTTCATTTATTTTGCGTATTCTTACATTTATTATACTATAATGATAAAATTAAAAAAAAAAAAACATATTACACAGATTAACAATTCATTGTGATATAAGAATTAACAGTTCTTTGTGATAATGTTATTCCAAAATGATAAAATATAAATTATCTTCGATAAATCACATAAAAGACGACTGTTTATTAATAATAATCGATCAATTTTCCATTAATCGGACGATGACAATTGATACGAACAAATTTTAATTTAATAATAATTTGAATAATAAAACAAAACGTAGAATACTCCAGTTTTCCGATACAGGAGTAATTTTTTTTAAATTTGAATCTTTTGTTTTACCGAATAAATAACGATTTAAAATTTTACTAATCATATATTTTAGTACCGTTTATGTTCGATAAGTTCATGAAAACGGAGAAAAATGATTGACACTACAAAAAAGTCAATATTATTTAAAATTAATGTGTCAATAACGTTTATTTTATGTTATTCACGATTAATGGATTAGATTAACGTTTTCCTACGTGCAATAATTGTAAATAATTAATGAGCGATGATTGTTTATTGGAGGCATCAAACCCCTAGGGTTTTCCCTGTGAACATTTGATTGAGATTAGGAGTTGAATTTTAAGTAATGAACCCGAGTAGCACAAAAAACCAAAAGTTTTAATGGCAACAAATCTTGTCATAACATTTTTTGAGTAATATTTATTACGAGATATCCTATGTTATTTAAAAAGTACAAGTCAGTATTATTGATAATTTTCTTATTCTTTGTATAGATGCGTATTTTTTAAATATATGTTTCTATTAAAAAAAATAATAATAATTTTATTACTTTATTCAGATCGCTAGTAATTTTGTCTGAAACGAATGATAATTTTCCCGATAAGAAAACGATAACCACTTTTCCGCTTAGTGCGATTAGAACGTCGAGTAAATGAATAGAATTCAGGAATAAGCTTTGTGAATATCTTACACTCATGACACCAAGAACCTTAGAAACTCTTATGATTACAACCTAATATTAAATTTGAAATGTGAAAATATTTCCCGTGCGTGTGCGTACTCTTTAACTTACTCTTACTATCTAACATAAAAGCTACATTCGCAAGTTATTTTTGTTTAATAAATGTATTTGTAACTGTATATGTGCACGAGAATAAGTTTATATTATAAAGCATGTACACAGTTATACTTCTTAATTACGTTTTTCTCGAAGATAATTATTGTTGTTTTTACAACAATACTAGATGTTACGGTGTACCTGCGATGCGAGTTCAAGTTGTAAGTGAAGCGGTAACCGGTATAAGAATTCTAATAAGCAAACATTAGAAAGTATTCCTGAGCGGGAAAGTAATAATAAATGTTACGTTATCATAATCGAGTTCAATTTGCAATAATCGTTACTGTCATTATTTTAAATAGAAAACTGATAAAAAGGAATTAAGGAAATCCACGGAAAATAAATAGAAATTTTATCGAATAAAATATGAATATTTTTTATTTTATCGAATTATGCCACCGTTTAATATTTAAATCGCCGTTTTAATACTAAAGCTGTAATTTAGTGACGTAGTGTAAATTATAAGCGTTTGTCTGAAACGGGTGTAAAGTATTAACAAAAACGTTTCGAATCGCTGCTACGTGTTGTCGATGGGTGGACGATGCATCTTCTCAGAAGAAAATAAACTAATATGATATTCGATTTTCACAATATTAGTAAAAAAATAATTTTTTTATGTTTTTAAATTATTTTTTTAAAAAATATTTATTTAAATATTTTAGAAACGTGCCTACATCTACGATATGGGCGAACTTTGACGTGACAACATTACGTGAGATCGATACAATGAAAAACTTTTTTTGTTGGTATACGAAATATATTTCCAATAATTATCATTAACAATATTATACATTATACAAGATGAGCACAGATATTTTAATTAAGGAACTTATGAAATTTGATATTTATATCCTGTTCACATTTGTAATTCTGTTCAAGATCGGACGATGGTAAGAAAAGTAAGATATATATGGAAGTGTCTCTGCTGTGATGTGTCTTGTGAATGTGAGATCCAGGGTTGTTCCTCCAAGTGTAGTCGATTGATGAATATCGGATATGCATTTAAGTTTAAATACGTCTTCCATGAATTTGAGCAGTTTGTCATCAGACTTAACGTTTGTGTTGAAATCACCGCATAGAAGAATTGGAATATTAGGATCTATATCCACATACTCCGACAAGTCCTCGGCGTTCTGTTAGTAGTCCAGAGATTGTATACGCCTTGCACGTCAGACCCGTACACGAAGAAATCCGAAGGCGCCCGAACCGTGTGACAACAATCGGCCTTACGGCGTTTTCTGGCTGCGCGGCCTGCGTCCATCAATTTATAAGACGTTCTCACATCAAAAATAATAATGTTGTGAAAATCAAATAACACAATGTTACTTTCCTTTGTCAAAACGGTTTATTCTCTTTAGTTTAATTCTTTATAGTTTATTTTCATTTTTTTTGTCAAATGGATTTTCAAGTAACAGCTTCATCCATGGTTTACACGATGAATTTTCTGGAAATTACTCGTTTATTTTACTACAAAAACGGAATTTCTTGATTTATTGCTAGACAGAAGTGTAGTAGTAAAATGTTTTTACATCACGACTTTACTGTTTGTAAATCGCCCAAAAAGAAAATCTGAAAATATGGCCTATTAACTGAACTCCCTCTACGAATCATGAGACCCTGTCGATGGTGAAGGGACTTACGTGCTCAATGATTCAGAGAAGCTGTACCGAAGACGGTGTTACAGGAGAATGTTAAAAATCAGATGGGTGGATAAAGTGACAAATGAAGAGGTGTTGCGACAAATCGATGAAAAAAGAAGCATTTGGAAAAATATAATTAAAAGATGAGACAGACTTATAGGTTATCGGATATAAGATTAGAGGGTAAAATAACACTACCTTTTATTTTTCCCGTTTTATATGAATCAAGTTAATTAGCTTCAAACCTATAACCAAAGTCGAGCTGGAAGAGTACAAAGAGAATAAATAAAGCTTAGAGTACGATAGCATATGCCAATTTAGTGTACGTTTTGACGTTTTAGAACATTCGTTCTCAAAGCTGGCAATAACGCCCCCTTGTGGGTGCTAGAGGCCTTCAAGGAGGGGCGGTAGAAGGCCCAGAGAAAATTGGGGGCGTTCAAGAGGCGGTCTAGGAAAGCGATGGCTGATTAAAAAAAAGCAAAACTTATTTTTTCCTGATATTTCAAAGTAAAATGTAAGTTTCAACTCAAGATATAGGATATGCCACGTTTAAAAACAATAACTCCCACTACTGTTTTTAAGAGCCATCTTAAAAACAGCAATTGCAGTTATTATTTTTAACGGATAGCAAATTTAAAAATTTTGGGGGAGCGCTACAAAATCTTTGATTCTCAATGTGGGTGGTGGACGAAAACGTTTAAGAATCAATTATTTAGAATGCCACATTTAGAACAATCTTGGATTCATTACAGATTTGACTTTTTTCATATTGTCCTAAGTAATTTTACACCCGCTTTTGATAACTTAACGTCCTAAGCAATCATAGACGCTTTTGAAATCGAATTACGAACCTGCTCCTGGATTGACCTTTGTACTTTCTACGACTATATGAAGTAATCACCATACTCGCTTATTTTATTTCTTCCCGACTCACAAATATAAAGGTAAATTTATCTGAATATTCGGTCGAATCATCTTTTCAAATAATTGCTTCTATTCGTATAACTAGTGGATCGGTTTCTCCTATAGATTTCAGCAGTTTCGGTGCTGCACGCAGCAAACCTTTAAAGAAATCGGTTGTTCTTTTTCGCTTCTCTTCAAAAACTAATTAAACATATTATTTGGTGAGAATTAAACATAGAGAATTTTACGAAGTCGCGCTTAATCTTTTAAACCTTAATAAATTTTAAGCCCTGTGTAGATGGCAATTTTGGATAGGCCGTTCGTATGCTTACGTCTCTTACCCTAAATAAGTATATATTTTATAACGGTTATAAGTTGTGAATTATATATTATAATAACGGTTACAGTTATTATATTGTGAATTGTAGATAAAATCTAGCCTTTATATTTTCGAATCTGATTCCGGCATGAGAATACCGATCGACCTTATTCGGTGGAACGAGGTAAACGAGGATACCGGAAGCGAAATACTTTTTTTTGAAATTTCATCGTAAATAATATATATTTTAAATTTTAAAAGGAACAGTATTCTTATTCTGAAGCTAAACGGGCATACGATTACTTTATTATATATGGGGAAATTACGGAAAAGATATAAATATTTGACAAAAGAAATCGTCTTCAGATCTCCGAACTACATCATCGTCCTACGATTTCGTAGCTGATAATATTAAAATTCTCATAAGTAATATTCTCATGATTCTGTAAACTTATTCTAATTTATTTTGCAGGCACGATTTCCGGTAAGAGAAAGAAGAAGATCAACGGGACCGGTGAAAAAAATATGAAAATTTCGATAAGGACGAGGAAATTGGAAAATTGTGAAAACTGATTTTAAAATGCGCACCCGCTCCCCTCCAAGGGACACAAAAAGATTCCAGATCTCGGCTGCGGGTGCGTTTGTAGAATGTCATCATACAGTGCAAAATGATATTCACCCTGATCGCCGTAACAACCGCACTGAAAACGGGTCTTACTATCGTCGGAACAGGTAATACAATAATAATTAATTAATCTATGTACCCGTTATCGGCTTATAGTTAGTCTATGTCATACTACGTCACTGAATCTTATTAAGTTGATAGCGTAGTCAAAATATTTCATTCGGCGTATTAGAACGACACCAAACAGAAAATGTTGTCTGTAACAGCACAAACGATATTGTTGTGCTCCAAACGTAAAAGAATTAGTCAAACAAACTTTAATAATAAACTTTAACGAAATCTATACGAAGTAAAGAAAAGTAGTTAAAACGATGGTTAACTGATTCCAATTTGACAGTAAAAAAATTAAGTTTTTTATAAGCGACAGCCGCTTCCTTAAACTTATTCTATATCCGGTAATTCCCATCTCTTTTTCAATAACACTGGTCTACAAAAAAAAAATTTTTCTGTAACATCAATTACTTATACTCATTCCTATGTAATTTTTATTTCTTAATGCAAAAATGACAATGAAAACCCCGTACCACGTCTAGTTTTTTTGTTACAGAGACTGTAACAAAAAGTGCGGCTGAAGG
>JAAAKQ030274300.1:0-27596 GCA_010016005.3 Zanna intricata | reverse complement strand
ATTCCAACCGTTGCCTGCCTGCACAATTTTTCCCATCTACCTGTCCTTCCAATATCAAAGCGATTATTCCAGGGTGCTTTAATATGTGGTCTATAAGTCTGTCTCTTCTTTTAACTATGTTTTTCCAAATGCTTCTTTTTTCACCTACAGAAGTGATATATCGTTAATATAATTCCTTATTAGTAACTTTAATTACCAAACTGTATTTCATAAACGATTGGTTTTTTCTTCAAAAATCTCGTGTGATACTTAATTATAATTATTTTTGTTTAATTAAACTTAATACACAAAATTAAGTATATTTGTTTTAGTAAAATTTGAAGATGCATACATTGTTTTTTTTTTTCAGGATAATAACCTTTCTGGCTGCTGTTTTTCATTTTAAATTCCTTAAAAACTATATATTTAAAATATTTAATATACAACATAATTCGGTAGATAAATATATGTTTTAGAATTATGTATTTGCTAAAAATTAGATAACTTAATAAGATGGCTTTTTTTACTTTTTTTATCTACTTTTTAGAAATAATTAATTTTAATCCCATACTTATTACAATGGATTAAATAACATGTGTTTTTTCGAACAGAAAAGTATAAATTAATTTATTGCTTTACACTATAAAATATTTATTTTAAACGTTGTGCTTAACGTTAAAAATAGTATTTATAAATAAATACAAAAGAAATATGTGCAATAAAAAAAATAAATAAAAGTTAAAAAAAAAATTAATACTAAAAAAAATAATAAAAAAATATAAAACTTGAAAAATAAGTAGTTAATAAATAAGTAGTGGAAAAATAATGCAATATCATATTGGACGATCCAAGTAGAATATGTAAAATTACTTTATTATTTAATATAAATACATTTAATTTTAACTCCCCTCTTTTGTTCCACTTTTCTCATGTAGGTTATTTATTCTTTTTATTAAATAAATAGCAGTGATAATAATTTTGTTAATTTTGAAAAGTAAATTATAAATTAAACTGTTAAATCAAGGTTTTACTGATTCACCAAATCCAAAATTATGTTCGACGATCTATCTCCTCCTCTCTGGCGCGGACCAACTATACCTAAAGTATAACCGTTTATTAAATCTCAATGATAAAATTAACGCGAGTAATAGTACAATTTCAATTAATATAAAGTAACGTAGTTATAGATCTAGAGCAAGCCAGTAAACTGCATTTACTTACAATTGCATCAGGATGGTTAAGGGCAAAAGCTCCTAAATTTGTCTTCAAATTTTATGTAAAAATAAAATATGTGAAATACAAATAAAATACAATTTTTTGAAGATACGTTAAATAATACCGGGCATAGTTTTTACTCGATTAGATAACAACTACACACTTTGTTTGCTGGCATTTTATGGCTGATGGTCGTAGTTGTCGGTTTAAAAAAAAGTAATAATATTTAAATATTATTAATAATATAATTATAATATAATATTATTAATATCCCGGTCAGGCATGGCATTTTTCACATACGCTACAATTCATTCATCTCATCCTCTGAAGATATACCTTAACGGTGGTTCTGGAGGTTAAACAAAATAATATTTAAATAGAACTGAACCAGGGTACTGCAGCATCACTGATCAGCTGTCACAACGATGATGGCTGTTTGCTCAATCAACAAATTCATTGTCGGCCTTTGTTAAATATCATATTAAAAAAAAAAAAAAAAAAAATAGAATAATTCTAGACCAAAAAAGTAGATTTAAAAAAAAAAATTATTTATTATTTTATTAGAAGATCGTATAAAATATCTAGTAAGTACAATCAGGCAATTTGAAAAATTAGTAAATAAAATAAAAAAACATAGAAGGGGAAACCAGAGTAGCAACAAAACGGAGTTCCTTTCTGTAGTAGGTCTAAACTATGCCCCGATTTTTAACCGGGGCATAGTATATGTCTAGTTAAAACATTTAATTTAATTCGTGTATAATTAAAACTGTTATGTAATGCAGGATGTTTTCACGTGAAGGATAAACACATTCCGCAAGCGCAATAAGCTGTACTCATTTACCCCGTTACAGGCAATACAGCGGACAAAAACTCACGGCAGATTAATCTCTGACATTTTGGATTGTTCAAAAAAATTATGTTAACCGGCTTGGAGGAGGAGTTCTATTTTGAAATATTGACTTACACGGTCGAAAATTCCCGGTTGTTTTCACATTACATATCGGATAGGTTACCACCTGTTAAATATTATAAAATGAAGGGACCTTTCTCCTGCCGGAAGGTATCTAATACTTATTTAAAGCATAATGAGTTTATATAGTACTCTATAGGTCTATTAAGTAACTGACCCGGTGGAATGATTTATAGTTTTATTCCGTTGCTATCTTTCTCTCTTTATCTGTTTAGCCTCCGGAACTACCGTAAGGTATTAACTTTAGAGAATGAATGAGGATGATGTGTATGAATACGAATGAAGTGTAGTCTTGTACAATATTCCGTTGCTATCTATATACATTACATGGTTTGTTATTTAATTTATTTTAAATTAAACTATGTTCTCTTATAAAATTACTGACAGTATTAATTGAAAATCTTATCTATTTTCTATATTCCAGTAGTTTTCCTTTTTCGAAATGAGCATAAAAATAATGTCGCTTTCAAGAAGTGATCTCTTCAAAAAAAAAAATTGAATGCCTCATTTTTCATCGAAAATGTAATCGGGTTAAATTAAAACTGCAACTGTAAACAGAACGGTCATAATTTACAGTGCAATATAACGTTGGTCTATAATACAAAGTTTTTTTAAAAATAATACTTAACCGACTTAAAAATAACGGCTCTATATATTAAAAGCTAATATTGTGTCTCAATTCTTCTATAATTTTTTTTTTTTTTCTGAAATCGGGGCCGAATTTAGAACAACTTGCATAAGACGCTACCAGTATGAAAAAAAACTCGTTCGTTAGAAATGCAAAGGCGAGAAACTATTTCTTGATAAAAGTAAGAAATGTAGGCGAAGAGATGATAAAAAGTACTTCTAAGCTTAAAGAAAAGACTTCTAAAATATGTGTTTTTTAGTTTTCTTTAAAATTATTTTGTTTTTACCTAAGTTTTCCAACTAAATTTCTCATATAAATACTTTGAATATCAGGCTATACACCGAATATTACTCTTAATTTAGCTAAAATTAGTAATGATCATGAAAAAAAGTAAAAACTCTCTTCAAATCATCTGTATGGAGAATTAAATTTTTTATTTAAAAATTATTTTCTTGTATAAAAGATTTGAAACGGAACCACCAAAGAAACTTCTACTAAAAATTTTAAAAAATCATCAAAATCTGTCGATTTATTGAAGAGTAAGATTAAACAAGTTAAAAAGAATATATAAACGGTTCTAATTCAGATTTTCTTAATACATATTGCTAATCTTTTTGAAATCCTTTGATTTTTCTCACTGCTAAAAGGATAATCTAAAGTTAGAGGAGAGGCAAAGCTAAGTTCTAGTTCTTTCCGAAAAGCTAACGTTATAATGAAGACTTAATAGGTTTCATTTCCTTAAAATAATGAAGAAAACATACATGTAGAGTTTTACTGTTAATAACTCTTCTTGTTATTTATCATTTTAAAATAGAAAAAAATATTAGAATTATTAAATTGCCTTTAAAAAATGTTTACCTATTTTAAGAAAATAAATACAATTTAAAGTTAATATTTCCTACAAATTAAATTCATACAATCGTTTATCAATTACGTAATTCGACATAAATCTTCTTCTTTTTTTTTTTTTTTTTTTGAGGTAGGGTTTTGATATTTTCAGTGTAATCAATTTTATATTAGTTAAATTCATGTAAATGACTGTGGTGATTTAGTTTATGTTGGGATTTTATATTTACCATTAGAAATAGTAATTGAATTTTTTAAATGCTGCACAGAACTTTTTTTTTTGTGAGAATGAAGGATTTTAAATCTACATATTATAATAAATTATGACTTTTTGAATATATTGATTTAAAATAAATATTTTTTAGAATGGTGTTTTTTTCGACAAAAGCAGAAATATTTCTGATCGTATATCACAAATATAAGGTAATATTAAATATTTGTATAAACGTGCAATATAATGTTTTAAGTAAATCGTTCAGAATATTGTTTCTGTAATTTATTTTTAATTTTTTTTTTTTTGTAGTTATAACAAATTCTTTTTCCCCTACAATTTTTTTTTCTTCAAATTATTCTGTTGAAAATGGATAAGACAGTTTTGTATTCTCGTCTTTAAACATTATTAATATTATTTTTTTTTAATAAATAAGTATAACTAGTGTTATTTATTAATATATTTTCGCATATCAATACAGATACGTTTCAAAACCCTTTCTTTATCTAAGTTTTATTTAGTATTTCTTTTTAATCGTTATTTCTCTAATTTATTTATTTTCTTTTTATACAGCTTAAAATAGCATTTAAAAAAGAATACTTTTTTTATCTCTTTTTTAATTCAGTATTATAAATAATATATTGTAAGTTCCTTTGTCTTGAGTCACATGGGCATAACAAACACATAAACGCAATATTCTAGGAATGGCGTGAGAGTACACTCGCAATGTGTGCGGAACAAGTCACCCACTCAGGGCGGTGGGCGCGCGCAAATCGCAATTCGCCAGCGCCCTTGGCGCGCCTAAAAAGGCCAGGCGGGCCGGGAAGAGAAAGAAGAGGTGGCGCATGCGCCTCTCGATGTAACAACAACAATATTCTTGTTGCAATTAAACTGATACCGCCTAAACGGGAAAGACTTGACAGATATCTCGGCATAGGGCTTCCTTCAGACAAAATCCTATCTGTTAATGTTACTACTATGATAGTAATGGTTTATTCAGTATAAAAGTAAAATTATGTAAAGGGGATCCGGTTGAATTTTCATTTCAGATAATAATGTCAGCCTATAATTTGTCAGTAATAATTAAAAAGAGAAAATTCAAATTTTATCTACCCTAAAAAGAATCTTTCATTCACACAGATTATAATGCTGTTAAAAAGTTATGATTATTTATAATATATAGTTGTGGCGAGAAAAGATTAATAAATTAGGAATATAATTTTTAAGATATGTCTTTTTTTATGCTTAATTCTGGTTCAAAATGTAAGAAAACATAACATGAATTTTTGATGCGTGATTTACAGATCTATTTACCAAAGATAACTTTGTATTATTATTTTTACGTGTTTATAACCTTTTTTTTTGTTTACGGCATCATTTTTGGGATTACTGAATTTTATATAATAATATATCGAAAACGAATTGCGTAAAAATATTAAAACTAAATAATTTTATTTTTTATTTATTAAACATCTTTGTTTGTTATATTTAATTAAATCTTTAAAGATTTACATATCGCTAAAAATATGGAAAAAAAAAAGTAAATAAAATTTTTATTTATAATTAAACTGTAATAATTTATTGAAGAAACCTATGTATTACATACAATTTGTTCTAAATGTATTTGTTATAAACTGTAGAAAAGATGACGCATATTTAAGGAAGCAAATCTGCGCTGAGTAGGTGTGGTATTATTATAATGATCTAATGTAACGCCTTTCCTGATTGGTTCCGATTGACCCGAAAAACTACTCTTAATTTTTTCTATCTACTCTAATCAGAATTTTTTTTTTGAAAAGTTTAATGTTCGTATCTATTTATTCTGTATTATATTAAATTATTTTAATTCGTAAGTCGAGAAGAGATTATCTTGATAGTTTAAGTTTATGTTAAGTTTAATTTTTTTTTTCTCTTTGATTCTCTTTTGTTTTTTAAATAATTGATTTTTTTATGTTGTTAGTTTATTTATTTTTTTTTTAATCTTTTTTAATGGGTTTGATTATTTTAGTTTTGTTTCTTATTACTTTATGCTAGATAAGATTTCTTATTTATTTTGTTGTCTTAGAATCTGGATTTTTATTATTGTGTTTATTTCTAGATTTATGTTTTATTATTTGGATTCTCTTTCAATTTTTTATATTTTTTGCTTTTATTTCTTATTTTAGATTTTATTCTTATTGATTTTTTTAATTTTTTAATTTTTTTTTTTGAATGTAGTTTGATTCCTTTAATTTTAATGATTTTTGGCTGAGGTTATCAACCTGAACGGTTGGGGGCGGGCTTTTTTTTAATTTTTTATACTTTATAAAAAAAAAATTAATTAGATTAATAAAAAATATATAATTTTATTAAGTTTATTTGTATTTTATGTTTTTATTATTATTATTATTATTACTATAACATTGCGAAAGTTTTTAAAATATGAAAACCTGTTACAAAATTTATATAAATTTAATTTATTCAATGTGAAAGGTTACTTGTTTTTTCAATAAAGCATAAACTAAAATCTGTATATCTATTCTGAAAAAAAAAGCTGGTTCAACTTGCATGTTGCTTTATATCTTTGAGATTGTATAAAATAGCTAAACCAGTTACAGTATGGCCAACGAAAGAGAATATCCGAATTTAAACTATATAATTTTGTAACCAACAATAATAAAAAAGTTAAATACCAAATTAAAGCGCGTTTTGTTTTCTATTTGGAGGAGTAGACAGGTCACACTATCTAATGTTAAAAATATTATAAATTGCTTTTTTATATGGCTACTAGCTGTATATGTAGCTACATGAATTAATTAATCCAGATTTTAGAGCTGTTAAGTAGTCTTATAACTGTCAGATATAGCCGTATTATATACTTATATGTTATATCCGGATATTATAAACATTATTTATTTTAAAAAAAACAGCCTACATAAAATGGAAAATAAAAGTTAACTAAAAATGTGTTTTTAACGAATTATAGGTTTCATAGAATTCAAATAACAGGATATAAATAACAAATAAACAGAATTAGTTTCGAATAAATTAATTATAAAGACTAAGTAAAAAATCTATTTTTTTGTGTTGTTTATGAATCGTTCAAATTGAAGTAGATTATTGACTTCAAAAATATAAATAAGTAAATTAAAAAAAATTATTTTAAGAACTATATTTAATGCGTTGTTATATTTATATGTATAAAACAGTTGGTATAGACATATATAATTATTTAAGTTAAGTAGCATATGCTATAAAAAAAAAAAAAAAAAAAAAAAAAAGTAAAGTAAATAAATAATAACGAATATTTGTGCGAAAAATGTTACCGGAAGCAAATTATTTTATTCAATTTTCAATAAATCACGTACTTTGAAAAAAGGCGGGAAGATTAAATGATATGATATACACGTAGACAACCGGTTAACACAGCAAGTGTATGTAAACATTGTTATGTTCTGGTATTGGGTAAGCCGCTTTGTATTAGCTATGTTGTGTACTTGGTCAGGATGAGAGAAAGTGGGTCAGTTCGAGGGCGGGCATGGAACTTGTCCTGGGGCGGTTGTTTTAACTTAAGAGGAGGTTGTTGTACGTGCCTGTATTTATGAAGAATGCAAACGTCCATACATATGTGGTTTTATACACGTTTAATACACACATATAAAACACGCGCGTGCGTGCACTTACAAATGTAGTTAAGTTTCATACCATATAATCGTTTAATTTATTTGTTTCTGATACGTAAACGGATTTGACAAGGATACTTATATTATTAATTTGGTTGTAGTTCTGAAATGTTGATTGCTTTTACAGATTTATAACCCATTCACATGTTATTAACAAGCTTTTGTTATATAATTTTTCCTTCGTCTGACTTCTTTATAATGTTGCATTGCTATTTTTCTGATAAACTATTTATTGTTTTTACCTAGTTTGTTTATATACTTTTAGCACTTTGCATAAATTTTTTGTAAAATATAAAAAAATCAGGTTAATATGCCTTTCGGTTAAAAATTTTCGTATCCCGGTCAGGCATGGCATTTTTCACACTCGCTACACATCATTCATCTTCATCCTCTGATGTGATACTTAACTGTGGTTTCGGAGGTTAAAAAAAAAAAAAAGGATAAAAATTTAGGCAGATTGTTATTTTATAATTGAAATACATTAATAGTTATCATTAATCTCCTAATCATTCTCGATGTTACTTTACTATGGTGTTAATGTATTTTGAGAAGCGTTGTATTATTATGATTAATTATGCCGGCTGACAATTTAATAAGTTATAATAAAATATATATATACATATCCTGGACATACCTGAGTAATTCTTTATTCAATATTTTTATTAGCTTAACAGGGATAAGTTTATCCACTCCACTAATGGATGAGTAACAAAGATTAAATAGCAGAGTGTAATGTAATTTTTTGTGCAATAATATTTCGAGTCGTTTACTAAATAAGTTTTTGTAAAAATAAGTTTTATGATTCCACTAAAACATTTAGAAAAAAGATTCCACCACTAAATTTTTTTTTGTATTTCACTTATTAAAATCAGATAAACGGTTCTTCAGATATTAATGACTTTGTAGAACATTTCATTGTACTTAATGTTTGTAGGTAGGATATTGAAATTTTTCTACGTATCTTTTGATATGCGTTTTACTTACATGTTATTTCTGTATTCCATGAAAACTAAAGCAAACAAATTTTTTTTCAACTATTTTTTTTTACTTTTAATTTATTTCTATCATTCAATTTGTATCTATTTCACCACTTTAATATGATTATGCATTAATCTGTTTTTAAGAAATTAGAAAAAAATTCCTATTTAAATTAGACAACAATTTATCTAACTGAAGTGCTACATGCGACTGCTATTTCTTTACTTTTATTAGTGAAAACACTAATTAAAGAGGGCCTAAAAAATATATATATATTTTTGAATTTAGTGCATTAACAATAAAAAAAAAAAGTAATGAACAGAAAATTAAAAAGTAATTGATAAAAAATTAACTTGTTTCCTGTTTGGAATAATGTGGTGAATTTTCATAAAACAGGGTTCAAGATATTAAAGCAAATAAAATTTGAAGCAGTTTTCATACAATATATTTTTTTGGAACTTTGTACTGAGGGTTCCCTTCTGGGTAATAAATAAAATTTGGTATCCAGACGACAATTGGCTCTTAGATATTTTTATAAAATATTTAGGGATCAAGAATTATTGGAGAAAATAAAATTTAAGTAGTTTTCATAGAATATATTTTTTTGGAACTTTTTACTGAGAGTTCCCTTCTGGGTAATAAATGAAATTTGGTATCCAGACGACAATTGGCTCTTCTTAGATATTTTTTATTTTAATTTTCAAATGTAGAAGACATGGGCCTATTTAAATTTACAACAAATTTAAAGGATCACCATAGCAGGAATGAGATTAAACATTTTTTCTTTCTTTCAATAATTAACTATAAATGTTTAGATTATCAAGATTTACATTTATTAAAAAATTGTTTGGTTATGTGCATAAAAAACTACCAATATAAGGTTTCATTTATGCTTATGTAATAAAATTAGTTTGTATTGTTAAAAAATGTAAAGTATAATCTGTCAATCAAATTTAAGAAATTATTAATTACTATTTATATACAATTACATGTTAATGACACAACCTGTTTTCAGGAAATTAGAAAAATTAATGTATAATATATTTATTTATCAGATACAAACAATTCTTATTATGATAAGATTAGTTTTATTAAAGGTATTATTTATCTGTGCATAAACATGATTACATAGTGGTTGAAATTACAAGCTTAGACTTACATAAACTTTACTTAAAACTAAACAATTTACATGACTGAAATCTTAGAAATGAGTTGCTATTTCTTCAGTTTTATCTGCATAAACCGTCCTTTCAGGTTGGTTCACCAATCTTTGTTCAGTGGTGCTGATTAAAAAAAAGTTTAAAAGATATTTGTATCAACAAATATATATATATAAATATACATATAATTTTTTAGCATTCTTATAACTCATAATATGAATAAAAATTTATTGCTAAATATGTTATACTGAAAGTTAAATGTATGTAGTTCCTCTTACAAATGTTCAAGAAGATGCGTATATGTGTATATATATAATATAAATAGTATATAAATATATATAATAATAAAAATAAATGTAAGACAATATATTAATGTGATATATATAATAGTATAAATATGTATATTTATTGTAAATATACTGTATAATATCATTGTTTATCAAAGAAAGAGGTTATTAGTTTCTCCATTATACTTTCAGTCCCTTTTTGTACTTATAAAACATTGAAAACATGTGTGTCAAAAGGACCTAATCCAGTTTAATTTATTTGAGAGTATTGATTTCCACTAACACAGTATTACAGTAGAGTAGAGATCTCCCTTGTAAGGTTGAATATCTCTTACAATTTGGAAAACCTGAAATTAATATAAAAGAGTATAATTAACTTATTAAAAAATAAACAATTGAAAACAACTCGAATCCTAGCTTTCCTGAGTAAGCCTGACATGTGATACTTTCTTTCAGATATGCTAGTTTTTGATTTTGAATTTTATGTCATTTATGGTAAACTAAAACTTTTTAGTTATTATTATAACTGAGCAGATAACTTATTTACCCTTCTACATATACCATACAGGTAGTCTACAACCCTACAGACATTAAATCCATTCTCATCCTACAATATTGTGAAGTTGTACTTCAGAACCAAACCTTCAATATATGTTAAAGAAAAAATGATGTATGTCCATTATTGAAATAAACAAAATGTTTATTATGTATCACAGTTAAATGTTTATAATGTCTCTCTTATTTAATAATGTATAAAATAATTGAGTAGGTACAGAAAAATGGTAAAGATAAAACAAAATTATTTAAAATATTTTTGTGTAATATAACATTTTACAAAATCGAATTTGAGTAACAGAAAGAAAAAATTGTTTTTCAGATATTTCTGAAGATTGTTGAAAATTATGTTAGTTTTAAAGTATGAAATGAAAAATGGTAATAAGATGAATGTAGAGGATTGAAATTTGATGAGACCTTTGTGTAATTAGAATCAGGTTTTATTATGGAGGTAAAGCAACCAGTATTAGTTGATTTAGATGTAGAAGGAGGAATGGAAGGTAAGATCTGTATGGGAAGTCAAAGATTAGATAATAGAAAGATAGATAATAATTAAATGTAGGAAATGTTTTGAGATATAAAGAATAGCATAGAGGATATAAGAGTTAAAAAGTACACATCCATTGAGTAAATTGAAGGTGAGAACAAAACCAAAACAAAAAATTTATCAGCTATATTTCTGTTCCTGTAGTATATTTGTTCATTTCATATTAGGTAGTATCAAATCTATCAGTCCAAAGAGAAAGATGCCCACCATCTTTTTAAGAGATTTTTATTCTTGTAATTTAAAGTTTAGCTGACTGATAAATAAAAAATGAAACCCTAGCTGAGTTTATCTGATGGCTGATTGTTCTTCTTTTTTGAAATAATGTGTATACACTATTCTTGGTCTTGGTTCTTATTCTTTGTTCTTGGTCTTGCTTCATACAGCGCAGGTTCTGTCTTAGTATTGTTTATGGCTATTATCCATATAAAGCAGCTGAGATACAAGGGTTACCAGTAATTGCTGATTTCTCTGATAGTAAAGTTTTTTACCATCTTTCATTATCTAAAATCCTTGAAGCTGAGTTTATTACTGTATGTTATAATGATCAAGTGACTAAGAAAAATTTAAATGAGAATTTTTTTAATGCAGAGAGATTTCAATGAACATTTAATCATATGGGATATGATTAAAATGGGGAAGCTTTTGAAATATTTATATATTGAAAAAAAGATTGAAATTTCTGGTTTAAAATATTATAAAAATGAATATAATTTATATATAATCAGAATTAAGCTACATAACAAATAAATCTGTTAATATAAACAAGTGAATAGCACAGATCAAGTTTATTTTCCATCTTATTATGAATAGAGAAACATATATTTTATCTATTTTAAGTTGACTTACATAGTACAATGAAATTTTAATTTTTTTAATTTTATATAATGTTAAAAACAAAATTATTATCAAATATTCATATTTAACTTTTATTATCATAGGATATATATTACAGAGGTAGAATGAGATATTAAATAGTTTGACCATCAGTCAATATTATGTTTAAATTTAATGAAACATATTGCAAAACATTTGACTCCAATTTTTCTTACAAGGAAGAGAAAGTTGCATTAAACACATCGGACTTGTTAGCTTAGTTCTATCAAGGACAATACTTATACAAATGGTAGGAAAAAGATAATTACATATATATATATATATATATATATATAGAGAGAGAGAGAGAGAGAGAGAGAAAGAAAGAAATATGTATGTATTTAAAATTAAGTTAAAATACTGTTTATTTCATTAGATAAGTCTGCAGTCTTGGTTTAATTTAATTTTTTTTCTTTAGTATTAACGTTGTGTTCTTGGTTTAACATACAAGTACATATGTGAGGTAGTAAATACTTTGCAAGATCTATACTGTAATTTAGCAATTACAAACCTGTTAAACAACCTTCACTATGATATTTTATTTCATTTTAATTTTATTTTATTCTGATTTTCATTCGTGATAATAAAATAAAACTACTATAATTTGTTGCTTATACACATATGTTGAAGAAAAACAAAGAATTTTTTTTTTTAAAACAGGATTATGTATTATTGGTATTACTTTTATAATTCAAGATATAAAGATACATGAACACAACTCTGCTATGGAATCATGTAATTTGTACATCTTTGTCACATAATTAGATTTGTTGAGTTTGTTCAGAATTGAATATAATCTGGTAAACAAGATAGAACAGAAGGTATTTTATTACATAACTAACTTGTAGACTATTAAGTCGAACAAATTAGTAGACTTGTTTTGTGAAACATTGGTTATAAACATTATGGCAATGTTTGTAGGTAGGCACAATCAAAAGCAGATTTATGATTATTAACTTATTATGTTATTTAAATTGTTCAAACTCTCATCCAAATTTTATTGTATTTTAATAATAAGTTTTTATTCTGTATTCACCAATAACCCTTAACATTCTCTCGTAGGTCAGTTTCTCTTTTTTTACATATACCACTTTATTTTTGTTTATTAAACAAATATTAGTTATTACTTTACTTCATCACATCCTCAAAAAAAAGAGTCTATCTTCATCAAATTTTTCAGATAAAACTTAGCTAATGTTTAAAGCACGACCACAATGACCTCCTTTAACAATTTTATTTTTTGTTATTAATAACCCACACATGTTAATTATATAATTATTATGTGTTAATTGTTCTGTACATACATGTGAATAAATATTATGTTAATAATTAAATTCAACATGTACTGTAAGTATTAAATACAACAGAAATATAAGGGATCACAATTACAACACCTTAAATGGTTCAGTCATGAAATTTAAAGAATTCATTGTTTCATTATTATTCTTTCTTCACTTTTAATTTATATTAAAAAGAATATCTGCATAACGATCAAGTTAAGCAGATGGGTTTTCTTGTTGTAATTTTTAGATGTGTCTGTAAACATGTGTTTTTCAAAACAAGAAAAAGTGATTCCAAATCACAGAGCTTTGTAGATCAAAAAGATAGAGAAGAACTGAATGTTATAGGTTGATAAGAGCTCACACACTCCTTGTGTATAACTTATGTAGAAATGTTCTGATATAAATTATTATACTTTCTCTGTTACATTAGTCTGATTAATTTCATAATTTACTGAGCAAGATCTATAGTCAGTAAACAGGGAAAAATTTTTAATTTATGATAACCAGACAAGTTTGTTTAGAACTGGTAATTTATTTATTATTCTTTTTGTTGTCTTGAACTGCATTCTTAATATATATACATAAAAAGTTAAGTAAAGAAATAAATTACTGATATTTTATATCTTAAAATGTATGGTTTGAATTTTTCACATAAAATTCTGTATTGTTCAATGCCAATAAATGACATTTTGCATGTAAATATTTTTGTG
This sequence comes from Zanna intricata, assembly GCA_010016005.3. Lineage (NCBI taxonomy): Eukaryota > Metazoa > Arthropoda > Insecta > Hemiptera > Fulgoridae > Zanna > Zanna intricata. Next base: position 13,692 of record JAAAKQ030274300.1, on the reverse strand, counting down.
TTCTAAATTTAAAATTTAAATAAAGAGCTGAAACTTTGCTTATTTATAATATTACACAGATATGTATGTTTAATTTAACCTTCCAAAATCAATTGAGAAGGTTATGTTGATGACATATTTTAAAATATTTATATTCTTATTTTGACATCTAAAATACTCGTAAAATAAAAACTTTTATGAATACAATTATATATTAAAACATTTCTAGTAATACTATAGAAAAAATGAAATAAAAATTTTTTCATTATGAAGACAATAACTGATTCTTTTCAGATAGTTAAGAAGTATTAATATCTAAATTAATCCATGGTCTGATTTGAGCATCACCAGTTCCGTTAACTGTATTACAAATATAGACCATAAGTGGCATTGAAGATGTTACTTAAACAAAGTTTTATTTTACAGTATGCACATACATTTCACGTGTAATTATTATCTAATAATTATTAGTAGACTGCATTAACTGGATTGATTATTACCTTTTTTAAAACTGTGATTTAGGAAAGACAGAACTATTTTAACCTTCCCTAATTGAAGGCAGTTACTCTGTACGCTATTATCTTCTTCCTTTACTTTCTCCATTTTATTATCCTTCTCTATTCTTCCTTAATTAGGTAAAAGGAGTATTTTGTCAACTGTTAATCTGCTCCACCTGTAGTATCTTGCTAAAGAAGCAGGACAGCGGCTTTTATATTGGGCTCAGTAGGGTGAAAACTTATCAGTGGGACTTCTAGTGATTTTTTTTCCTGTACAAAAATTAGATTAGTGGGCTAAAATCAGGTCTCTTCTAAAATTTAAAATTAGCATATTCATATTTTAATATGTGATGAATATGCTTAATATGTAATAAATATAACCTACTATTTCTCTATTCAGTATTTCTACCTTACATGCAGAAGGTTCTGGATTCAAATTTCATAAGACCTGGTATTTTTCAAAAGTGACAGAAATTCACCTTTTAGAGAAAAAAAATGGTAATTATAATTGGGTGTTGAATAACATGAATAAAATAGATGAATAAATAGATTAAACTATCATGTAAAAAATACTTTATTCGGATCAAAATATGTCATATAGATCCTATCAGAAATGGGAGAACTGCCCTATTGTTTGATGGATAAAAAAGGACTGTCTGCCTAGAAGAGTCCAGGAGAATTGCAGAAAAAGCCTTATTCAGAGTAGCATTTTATATCATACAGTTAATGAATAAAAAGAGATAGGTTATGTTGTCTATATTAATAAGTAAAAATGATTGTATGAAAACTGTAAAAGAGGTGCATCTGTGTGAATATTATAAAAAAAAAAATCAATAATTAGAATAACAATTTGAAAATAGTAATTGATAAATCTTCAATTATTTATCAGTTTTTATCAATATTTACCGGCTGATTCAAAAAGAACTTCGCAACTTTAAAAGCATATAAAAGTTTATTTAGATAACTTACATACAGATTTCGTTAATGTCTCTTTCATTGCAAAACACATAAAGTTTTTTCCTCATTGACATTGAAAATGAATTTGTCTGCTATATTCTGTAGATTTTCATCAAAGCATTAAAACTAACCTAAACCAGTAAATAATAAATGTTATATTGAGATTGGTTTATAATAATACATTACATAGATAACTTCAGGAATGGATAGATGTGTACTCCATAAAAAAAGAGAACTGCCCCAGCATTTGCTTGGATGGGTCAAGGGAAACCATGGTGGAACTTTTTTTCTGTTCTTAGCTTCTGGAACTACCGTAAGATAACTTCAGAGGATATGCATGAATGTGAATGAAATGTAGTCTTGACACAATCTCAGGTCGACCACTCCTGAGAAGTGTGGTTAATTGAAACCCAACCAACAAAGATCACCGGTATCCACAATCTAGTACTCAAATTTATATAAAAGTAACTACCTTTACTAGGACTTGAACCTTAGAATTCTCGACTTCGAAATCAGCCGATTTGCAATGTTGCGTTAACCAGTAGACCAGCCTGATAGGCTATGCTAGAACTTTAATTTGGAGCAACATCACAAAATACATTACTAAATAAGAAAAGAACTGGTTTCAAATCCATATTTATAAGTACATGAAATAATAATAAAATCAAAATCATCATTTCGGATGTTGATCCACTGCAAGATAATCTATCTGTCTAGTTCTTCTAGCTACATGGCTTGTCCATAATTTTAATTCTTTAACTTTCATGATGATGTCATATACTTTTGTCTATTCTTTGGCGCATTTACAGGTCTTCTTATTCATCTGGTTATTCCAAGCATACATAGTTTCAAAATTTTTTATGTTGCCACAGCTTCTGTAATTATTGAACAGTTAATGACACAGTCTTGCATCCAAATGTAAAGACTGGCAGAAAGCATTGACCAACACTTTCTTTTTAAAGCCAAAGGGAAGTTTGTTCCTGAAAATGCTATTAAGTCTCCTGAATACTTGTCATCAAAGTTTAACTTGTTATTAAATTTTTTTGATTGTGTCACCTTCAGTTGACATCCAATAGCTATTTGATCTACCTGTTCAACTTCTTCTCCTAACAAAAGGTTTTTTCCTCGACAAACTTGTTGAACATGACCTGGCTCTTTTAAAGGTTTATTCTTAGACCATAGGGTTCATCAGCCACCTGCAGTTCTGGTTCATGTAAGAAGAGAACTACATTATCTGGGAATCTCAGGTGGTATAGTTATGCACCATTTATTCATATTCCCTCTTCCTCTCATTCCAGCTTTAATACCTCCTCAAGGCAGGCTGAGAAGAGTATGATATAGTGTCACCTTTCTGTACATTTACCTCTACTTGTTTGTTTATATAGATGGTAGCTTTTGCTTCTTTGTATATTGATTGTAGCAAGTTTATGTAGACTGTGTTTACACCCTGTTTACATAATAAGTTATCATGGCTTACATAGTTACCCAATCAAATGCCTTTTTGTAGTCAATAAAAGCCATATATAGGAGCATAGTATATCCGTTTTTTCTCTCTATGACTTGCCAAACAACCTGAATGTGATCCATTGTGCTAAACCTGCTTTTGAAGCTTGCCTGCTCCTTTGGTTAGGATTCATTCATGTTGTTAGCATTATTTTTGCTGCTCTCTTGGTGAAAAACTTGTAGATAACTGAGAGAAGGCTTATTGGGTGATAATTCTTCTGGTCTTCCTAAGGTCTGTTTTTATATAGAAGAATCACTTCAGTAGTTTTCCATACATTCAGAATCTTTTGGTTTTTGAGACACCTTGAGTACAGTTTTTCAAGTGCTGAGTGCAATGTTTTGCAATTACCTTTCAGCAGTAACATTATCTGTTCCTTAAAGTTCCCCATTTTTCATTGATTTTATAGCCTGTGTTACTTCTAAAATTTCTGATGCTTTTCGTTCTACAGGAAACTCTAATGTAGACAGATATTGGTCCTTGTATAAATTAAAATAAAATTTTTTAGTTACTTCTAATATTTCCTGATGTATTCTGCACAGGACCCACCTTCTGGTTTTAAGCCAAAAATGTACTTTCTTTTATTCACTAGTTTACATTTTGCTTTATTAATTCCTCTCCCTTTTTCCAGCATCTTCTGCACTAGTGTCATGTTAAACTGATACATTTACTCCTGGTTTCATTTTCCACTGATCTTACAGATTTTAAGATTCCTGAATTCTTCAGTATCTGCTGTTTTTACAATAGACTAGTAATTAAGATTTTTGAATCTTGACAATTTGTCTAATGTGCGTAGACTTATCTAAATCAAGTATACTGTTGACAATTACTTCATTATGTTTTGATATGTCTATATCTTCCAAATCATGCAGCAGAGAGAACTGATTCAATAGAGTAAGCTCAAAGCAGCTCTTATTTTCTAATAAATTTTCCATGTTTATTTTTATTTTTCTTGAGATTTTTTCACAATTTTTTCTTAAATATATTTTCACTTTAGCCCTGATCAATTTTTTGGTTACTTCAGTTGACATAATTGAGAACAGTACAATCACATAATATTGCTGATGTAATTAATTTCACTCACGTAGCCAGCTGGGCTTTTCCATGTCCATTTTCAACTGCATTTTTCTTGTAAAATGAGTTTAAGATTTTAAGTCCTTGTCCTTCCGCAAAATTCAATAGCTAATACTCCCTGCTGTCTCATTCTCCATTTCCATATGAGCCAGTTGCATATTTACAAGTTCTAATTTTTTCCTATTTTACCATTAAAACCGCCCATAAGGATTTTGTAATGGTATTTTTCTTTGTTTTGAAAATTAACAATTCAGAAATCCATAATGAAAATTAAGATTATGTGAAAATTATGAGGATTAAATTAAGGATTTTAAAATTATGTGAGCAAATATAAAATATTTTAAATAAATTATTAAAAAAAAAATTATTTAACAAACGTCAAATGATGAAGACAATTTAAGCTTTATTGTTAGTATTATTTAGACTTATTATGTTGAATTTTTTTGTAGAAGAAAATTTTATTGTAGATAAACTGGTGCAGAGATTTGTTAGATGGATTGGTACTTAATAAAAAAAAATAAATAAATAAAAAAACATAATATGACTCTTTCTTGTATTATAAAATATTGTGTTAAGTTACATGAAAACAGATATGTTGTCTGACATAATAGACATGGACACTGTTTTACATAACACGAGTACATTTTTATGTACAGGGAAATGTTAGTGGTAGAAAAACTCTTAATTTAATTTAATTATTAATGTAATTTTTTTTTTTTTTTATAGGAATCATGTAACAAGTTCAAGCACACTGGGGCGTCTAAGTAAATCTACTAGTCGTCTGACATCAGAAAGAACTGCACCACATACAATAAATCATGTAATTGATTATACTGATCGAGGTGGAATACAAACTTTACCTAGAAAGCTTCGTGATGGTGAACAGCGATTTAAAAAACCGGTAATTATGAGTGTTAATTTGTTTAAATCTTAACTATTATTACCTTTAAAATAATATTAATTATTTTATTTTAATTTTATGTTTTTTAATTTCATGATCCAGTTGTTAATTCCCATGAATTTTATATAGTCTTATAGATAACTTTGAGAATGGTGGTCTTGAGGAAAGTCAGATTCAGGCCTGAGAAAGGAAGATATTTTCTCTAATTCGTCACAGATATAAAAAATGATAAATATACTGTTATCTTTGCTAACTTTCAGCCACCTTGGGATTTCCTTTTTCAGTAATTTCTGTTTCTTTAAATGTTTAATACCTTGATAAAATTTCCTCATAAATTAAAGATTATTTCCCAAATTTACATCTAAATACATTTTCTTGAACTAAAACAGACAATTAGATTAAATGCTGCCAATTTGACGTTCATTTTTACTTCTGTTAAACTATATCCCAAAGACTGCCAAGTTTGAGCTTTCATTAATAATCAGTAGGAATGAATGCACTTATTGCAGGGTTTATCAGTAGTAATAAAAGTGTGGTTGTTGTTCATGTTTAACTACACTGCATTTGATTGACATTTTACAACAATCAATTCTTCTACCCACAAATTAAGCTAACCATAATCTAAGTTAAAAGTTGACTGATTTAGTTGTTTTTATCACTTATATTGTTAACAAAATTTAAAAACCAGTAACAAGAAAATAAAAGTTACCTGATTAAAAAAGATAGAAATTTGTTGTCTATAATTTGAGTGAAGTTATTCATTTTTTGTATGTGAAGCATCATTTAAATCTTTAATTTATCAGAATGGATATTGCATTATAACAGATATAATTTGAATAGACATTGATTAATATTCCAACTATCTTTTACTGATTTATAGAGTTAGTATAATTTATTATTACTGATTTACATGAGTTAGTTACAAATTTTTAATTTATTGGTTGATTGCAGCATATAATCGTATGATATTTAAATGAAACTGATTGATATTTTTTATGCATAGTAAACTAGTTACTTTTTCAGGAAGCCTTCTAAGCATTATTACTTAAACTTCTTGATTTTATTGTATCACTAAAACATAGGTTCTGATTACGAAAGACAGATGATTGAAGTAGCATTTAAATTTCATGATAGCATTAATGTATAAAAAGTAATTTATACATTGTAAATTAATAGCTGATTTTATGAGTACATAGAGAAATAATTTTTAATTATTTTTCATAAATATTTATTTATCTATAATAATTAATAATATGATTATTAAAAATTTACAATATGTAATTTTATTTTTTTACACTATTAAAAAACATTCAGTAAAATTTAAAAAAAGAATCTTAAGTTTGTGGTTAATTTACTTACTTGGTAAGTAAGTTACTTATTCGTATTACTTACTATTATCAGTTATATGCTACTCACAATCATGCCATGAATTATAATTTAACTATAGTTGTTCTAATGTGATTTTGAAATTGTAACAACAGTTCTGTTTAATTATTAGTTACTATTTTCTCTTTGTAATTAACAGAGACTTTTTTTTATTATAATCAAACCTTTTAAAGTATAATTTAGCAACTTGGAACAGTACCAATAAATTATAATGATGGATGGATATAATGGTAAACATTTTTCTCTGATTGCTAGTACCCTATTATGTTTCATATTCAATTTTGTGTCATTTATTGATTTCGGTATATAAATGTGGTTTAGTTTAAAAAATCCCACTTAAATTTTTTTTTTTTAGAATAATTTCTTCAAATATGATTTTAGTGAAGAGTAAATAAAAACAGAAAGCCCATATTGCTGCCTTGTGTAAATATTTACAGCAGTCATTACACAGCCAAATTGATTAGGGTTCTAGTTCTTAGCACAGATAGTCTACCATGTGTATTTTTTCATTGTAAGGTGTATGATATAATATTTTGAGAAAACTCTTTTGACATTAATATTAGACCTTTTTTCCTCAGAAAAGAGCTATATGGTATTGCCATTTAATTTAACCTTAATCTTCTATTTCACATTAGCTTTCTTTATGGAAAATAATTAAAAACAGCTTAAGATATGTGTGTGTGTGTGTGTGTGTGTGATGCACACATGAATCTCTGATTTATCAATAAGTGTAATCTATTATTGTTTATAAATACCTGTAAATATCTGTAATTTCCTCACAACATAGTTTTATTTGAAAATGGGCATATCAGTTGAAAATAAAAGTATTGAACAAGTTGCATATGGAAATTAAACTAAAGAAAAATTTTAATCAAATATTTAAAAAAATCTTTTTTCCGGTTCTACATTTTTACATATCCAGTGTTTACTTTAAATCTGTCAAAGTATTCTACGATTTTCCTGGTTACTAAAAAATAAAATTTAAAAGCCAAAAAGCAAAAAACAGATTTTAAGAAAATTCTTTGCAAAAATTATTCACATATAGATTAACAAATATGGTTAAGTAAAGTTTTCTGTAACACTAACACCCCCTTCAATAAAGACTAAAATAAGAAAAAGAAAATTTTCAAAAAGACTTCATCAAGACACTGTAATTAAGATTGCAGCACATAAGTTATTATAACAGATAGTGTTTTCTGTATTTCTTATACTGCTACTAACTAATAAAAATTTAATGGTATTCAGGTTCATAAAATAGTTTCCTCTTGAAGTATTGAATGAAAAAATAAAATATTTTAAGTATTATGTGTATTAAAACAATGGAGAAAATCTATTTACTCTTCTATGGAGACTTGAATTTATTGAGTAAACTTTTGATATGTCTCTTGTGTCGTATATTGTTATGTGATGAATTATATTTTTACTTTGTTTGCCATTTTGTTATGTTTTTAACGTGTATTTGAATGTCATAGCACATACCTCTAGACTTTAAGTTTGGAGTCACTTTATATATATATTATTTATAATATATATATATTATTTATAATATATATATATTATTTATAATATATATATATATTTTTTTTTTTTCAGCCACTCCACAAAGTACAGAATAAAGGAAACAATCTTACGTTTACTTTTTTATGTCATCAAAATGTTTTCGGACCTGAGCCCATCTTCAGTGATTTTTTTAAAATCTAAATATTTGTTCTATATAAATTTTAAAATTTTTTTATGTTTTGACCAATAAGTATTTTTTTATTGTGTAAGTGTAGATAAAAGGGAATTTAAGAAAAAAAGCATCACTGAAAATGAGCTTAGGCACAAAAATGTTTCCTTTATTCTGTAATTTGTGGAGTGGCTGAAAAAAAAAATACTTATAGAGAGAGCTATATATATGTGTATATATATATATATATATATATATTGGCTACTGACAGTTTTTATCAATATTGCTTTTTTCATATTGAGTGTGTTGTACCTTACACTTCCCTATTTATTTCATACTTTCTTTCTGTTCCTAAAGTTGAATACTACAGTAATTCAGTTTCTGTAATATATAATGTAATCTTTTCTATTTATTGATTTTCCTTAATATTATGTTTAACTTTCTTTAAAACTATAATTAAAATTTCACATTAAGTAACTGTAATATTAATAAGTTGGACATTGTCTGCATTCTAAATCTGCACTGCAGTAGTTGCTATTATAGTTACTGTGCCTTGTATCTATGTGTTTACATTTAACTGCAGCCAATTAACACTAATGTCAAAAAAATTTAGTAGAAATGATTATGCGATTTTCATAAATTTTCCATTATTGGAATGTTTGATTTTGTACTCTGCCAGAGGCAAGAATATGGTCTACAGCCACAGGCAGTTGGCTATATAATAACGTTATGAAAAATATATATTCATTTTAATGTTTATACTGATAAAAAGCAAAACTTAATTTACAGCAGTATCCTTATACATATAGGATATACATAATTTATATATACATAATATATAACATTATTTAAAGAAGTCATCTTTCATTAAGAAATATGATAATATGATAACAATGATTATTTAATACTGAAACCAATTTATTTAAATTAAAACCAATTTTATGTGAAAGGACAATTTTTACTTTTCTCAAAAAGCATTACTGGAAATGTTCTGGCACCATTGCACCCCTGGATTTAGCATTACCATTACATTAGTAGCATTAAAATTAGAAAGGTATTGATGTTGGATGCAACTAATTTTGTAACCACTTCCATTTTTGTAAATCAATACCAACCTTTTAATTTGTAAATGTTGTACAGTGTGTTACAGTATATATATATATATATATATATATATATATATATATATATGGTATATTTAATACATACTTGTTTTTGATATGTTATTATAAAAAATCAATAGGACATAGCAGTTTATTACCTTTAAATCTATAATTTATTTATTTATATTATTGTATTTTGATTACCCATAAGGATGCAATCAACCTCCGAGGTAGTGCCTCTATTCAGGGTAGTTTATCATCATGCTTAGTACCAGTTTCTGTTGGCTGTTCTGTTGAGTTTTTATCATTTTTGTTGAAATTTTGTATGTAATTGTTTAGTCATTTTATTGTAGTTACGAGTCTTTTTATTTGATTAAGTGTAAATTTAAAGAAAAACATTGATAGAGTAAGAATATAAAGATGCTTCTTACTGTTAGTGTCTGTAAAGATCTTTATTAAGTTTAATTTTGATATTAGTGACGTATCATGTTTTAAAAATATAGAACCTTTATATAATTCTAAGAACATTATAAAACTTTACTTCAGCCTTAAAGTTTCAGAGCAGATAAAATAGGTACAACTGCAGATAAAGTAGCATTAAATGTGCTGGGCTCTATAACTGGTAAGTAACTATGTAAATATGGTACATCATTAATGGGGTCTTCCCTTGTTATTGTAATTTGTCTTTTTGTTCTGGTACAATGTAAGCAATTTTGTATGTCTTATTAAACAAGTAAGCATCAGTACTAGCATTGATTTATACTTTTTCAGATTATTATTAAACATATGTAAGTTTTAATAAGAAACAACACATAGTAATACCAATATTGGGAAGAATTTTATTGCACACTGCTGACATTTCTTAGTAGCTAATGTTTATAAAAATCTATGCAAAAGAGAATTAATAAAAAAATAATAAAATTTTAATCAGTAACAATACATATATGCACCCATTCTTATAACAAGTTGAACAAAGTTGTTAAATCAGTTATTTTATTTTATCTGCACAATAATTATTTATTTGTTGATATTATTATTTTATTAGCATAATTTTTTTGTGTTTTAATAGGTAAATGTGCAGCCATCATCAATGTCACCACAACAGGTATGGGAAAATCAACGCTACACTAAGTATAACAGTACTAATCATGCTAATGGCAGTAATCTTAATACAAATGGCCACAGCAATTCAAGCAGTATGATAAATGTATCGATTGTGAATAAATCAACTCCACCATCATCATCATTGGGTATGAATCGTTCATCTACATCATCTGCCTCACCAACAACTGGACCAGCAAAACCAGCACGTACATATCGTTCTTCATTACTTAGAAGTAAAAGTTTTAATGTCCATGCTGGGGATGATTCTCTTAGAGATTTTAACTCTGTATATAAATCAAACCCACAATTACATCGATTAGATGAAGATCCAGCACCATTAAAGAGCCCAGGAATTGTTACAAGTATAAGTCGTAGTACAAAAGATATAAATGAAGCAGTGGAAGATTCAGATAGAGATGATTTACGTAAAACAATGGGTGGTTATGATACCAACAGATTTTCAAAAAGTACGAGTCATTTGAATGGTTATACAAATAGTAGAATTTCAACACATGAAACAAAAAAGAAGTTATTTATGAGAGGTTTAATGGATCGTGCACCAGAATTATATAAAACACTTCATGGAAATGATACCGATGACAGTCGTAAAAGTTCACCAATTCATGATGAATTAAATGGTAAGGTATTTGCTAGTACACCTGTAAGAAATGGTCACCGAGTTGTTGAATACAGCAGTTCATTCAGATCTAGTAACACAAGTTCACCACTTATTAATGGAGATAGAGTCTCATCTCCAACATACACCACAAGTATTACGCATACACCATCTTTTCGTAAAAATAATGGTGAAATAACAAACAGAAGTGTTGTAAGAAGAGGAAGCAATGATGATTATTCAGAAACTGTTCGAATTACATCAAAATCAGATGATCCATTAAGACCAAGTGTTACTAATACAGTTCAAAGTTTTTCTAAAAAAACAATTCCGACTAAAGGTGGTAGAGCAATGGAAACGATAGAATCTAAAGAAACTAAAACGATAACTAAAAGTAGTCGATATCGTGGAACCGAACCTGATCTTAAATATTTAGAAAATAATAACAAATATTCTAACAGAAATGGTGGAGTTATTATTGAAGTAAGAAACAACAATAAATAATTTTTTTTTAACATTACATTTTATTTATAAATGTATCACATCTGTATATAAAAATGCATTTATATTATAACTGATTTTTAAGAACCTTTTTATAGAAAAATCATTAATATACTGTATATAGTTTTATTATTATTTGATAAAGTAACAGTTATAATTCTCGTTTAATATTTTATTATTTTATACATTAGTCTAATAAAATAATAAAGAATATATATAACAACTTTATAAACACATTACATTTTTATGTTTATGCATACGTGCAAGAAATATGTGTATTAATTTTTCATGTTTCACTTCAGTACTAGACCAAAGTATTTCATTTTAATTAATATAGTATGTAGGAAAGTATGATAATAATTTTAACAAGAATAATCTTGTACAATGAATCAAACCGCTACTATAAAATTATTAGTCTATTTACTGGAAAAATAGGAATTTCCATTTATCTGATTTCTACAAATAAATGATAGGAAATATTGAACACTTTGAAAACCCGTTTAAATCCATTCTGCTTTGAACAAGATAATAGTAAACTGTATTAAGTTATGCTTGAGCTTTCAATTTAACTTAATGGTGTACAACTAAATGATTTCATTATTTTGGTAGTTGTGGGTAAAGAATGAATCTTCCATTTTACTGTTACCAGGAATACTTAACAATTTTTAATTATTATTGTAAGTCAAAAAATTTGCTTGACTGAAGTATGTTTTGAGTTGAACTTGGGCTATAATATTTTTCTGATCAGCAGTATTTATTTATGTTTTATAATTATTTTATTAGAACTTTATCATCAAATTATTTCATATAAAAATGCATCTAATTTTAACTATAGATTAAATTAATTCAATTTTTTAAATATTTTTTCAAATTACTTTAGTAGCGTGAACAGTCTGATTTCAATTTTAAAATGTTAGATATGACATTTGAAATTTTAACTACTTAAATATCCTGACATAATTATAAAAATATTTCCTATACTTTTTATAACAGAGTATATTCATTTAGTAAATACATAATTTATGTGCGTGCATAAACATGTTAATCTATCAAATGTAAATATTTATCTGTAAAGCCCTGAATATGTATGTCTTTTCTTTTTTTTTTTTTTAATTTTAATACAATTAATTTTTATATATTATAAGGAATCTGTGCTGTAGTAAAAATCAGCATTTTATTTCATTTTACTTCTTTATTTTTTAAATCTTATATTGTGCCATTTTTTCTGTGTCATATTAAAACAAGGTAACAGATAGTTCTGGATTAGTCTTAATGTGTTATAATACATTCATATTTTTAAATAACATTTTAAAAAAATTTATTGTATTTATCTGTAAGGTGCGAAATAAAATTTATACACTTGCACATAGCTTTAATGTATCTACCCTATTACAATTATTTATATTATATTAGATAACACGTAGAATCATTAGGATGTGAGAATGTACAATTTATTCTTTTAAAAAAAATATGTTTCTTGTACATTTTTTGTTATGAATGATTTATATTTATTATGATATTCACAAATTAATAATTTATTAATAGTATTTTATAAAAGAATGTTTTTATTTAAAAAAAATAAAACAAGTAATATATTAAAACTTAATTATTAAAATAACTAAAGAGCTCAATATTAATTTTAATTAATTAATCCATTATTGTATATTATTAAATTTTATATCGTGTAAAACATTTTAGGAATATTATGATCATATAACAAAAATTATAATTATTAACATCTGATGATTTTTTTTTGCCAGTTATATAAATGTGAGCGCCTAAGTCAATAGTATTGTGCTTTTTATTATTCTTTTTTATGTGAAAAAAAAGTGTATGACTGTATTATTTTTAGAAATTATTTACATTAAGACATTAGTTTTATATGTTAACATAAAAAAATTATTAAAAAATTTATAATTATTTTACATAATTTGTCCATTTTTAACCTTTTTTTTTTCTCATAGGTTTAACTAAAGATGTATCAGTCTCATTCTTTCATTTACAAAAGTATAAGTATTTTTTCATGATACTGAAAAAATTAACAGTGTAAAAGATGAAAGATAAAATGTTAAACATGTGTTATCTTTTGGCAACTAATTTCCACTATGAAAAGGGATAGGGGTGTTTCTACTACTAAATTTTGCAAAACTTCTTGCTAGTTTAGAACCTGCTGTAACAGTTCAACAGGTAATAACAATGTTTACTTACAATTTTTTTTTTAATTTTTAAGACTATTACCTTTGAGGTCACCACAGAAACCCACCGGGTTGGTCTAGTGGTTAACGCGACATCGCAAATCAGCTGATTTTGAAGTCGAGAGGTTCAAATTCTAGTAAAGATAAAAATTTTTATACAGATTTGAATACTAGATCGTGGATACCGGTGTTCTTTGGTGGTTGGGTTT
>JAAAKQ030274289.1:0-10559 GCA_010016005.3 Zanna intricata | reverse complement strand
CTTCCTATTTTTATGTTCAGTGGTCCATCTACATTATTTCTACTACATTTCATTACTTTCGTTTTGTTCTTGTTTATACAAACTATATACTTTTTTTTTAATAAAAGTTGTAATCTTTTTTCTATTTGATTTTATGGTAAACTTATCACATACATAACAAAAGGGGCATCTGCATTGTTTACACAATTTCGAGGCATTATGACACTGCACTGTTAACAAACTTAAGACTGAACAAAATAAATTCATTCCTAAAGCCAGTGCTTAATACAAACAACACAGCTATGTTTTCAACCTTTGTGTTTTGACCTGCACAGAAATGATTAATCTTCTCCATGAAGGCTCACTCTTTAGTATTAGATATAATGTCATAATATGTGACTATGATATGATTTAATTCTTTATCTAGTATTGTTTTATTTATAGCTTGAAAATTATGTTAAACGAATTAAATTAAGTTAAACGATAAAAATGAGCTAAAAGGGGAAATGGGTTAGAGCTTTCAAGGATGGTCGAACAAACGTTGATGACGAGGAACGTAGTGGGCGACCTTCAGTGATCACTCACGATTTGGTACAAAAAGTCGATGAAAAAATTACAGAAAACAGACGCTTCGCGATTTCTTCATTATCATTGGAGTTCCCTCTAGTTTCAAGAAATGTTCTTTACGAAACTGTTAGTGAACGGTTAAAGTACCGAAAATTGTGCCATGTTACAGTGGCTGTTAAATCAGGCGGCAAACTTTTATGTCGATGGAATACAAAAGCTTGTGGTTCGGTATGACAAGTGTCATAATACTGAAGGCAACTATGTAGGAAAGTAGATTATGATATAAGCTTTCATGTAAAAATAAAAAAAAATTATGAAAAGTCTCTTTGTTTTTTTTTTTTTTAATTTCAAAACGGTACTTACTTTAAAAACACGCCTCGTAATATAAAAAAAAAAATGCACAGATATTCGGTGAATGTATTTTTAATTACAAATGAACTTTATATAAAAACAATTTATTAAAAATATATTCAATAATACGTTTTAATCACAAAAATTTATTTCTACCTGGGTTTATTTTTACGAAATCTGTTAAAATGATTTTACGAAATAGGAACAGATGATATTGGTTACACGTGGTTCACCTTTTTTTCTTTTTCTTTTTTTTAACACCGCCGGGACAACTGGACTGGCCGTTAGGCACGTGGTTCACCTAAATGCCAACGTTCTTACTTTTTTTCTGAGTACACACCGTAAAAATAATTAGCGACGTGTTTGTTTCTATTTTACTGGTTTATCTCTAAATATTTAAATTTGTAAACATTTTTTATTTGAAAGAAAGTATTTTAATTTTTCTGCATATTATATTTAATAAGATTTTAATTTTTATCTCCTTTCACTTTTGTTTGTCTCAGTAACATGCTATATTCTTTATTTAATGTCGTTTAGAGAATGAATTTATGGTTCGCACCATCCATTTGTGTAGCCTACCTTAGATTTATAATCACGACCAAACTATTTACTTTCTATTTCTAAATAGACAACTCAAATATTAATATTATTTTGTTTTTATAGATAGCTACTATCCTAGCTACTTTATTTGAGTTTTTAAATTTTTTTTTTATAATTTAAAACAAGAGTATTAGCCATTAACTCATCACAATGCAGATTTACCTATTCCTAGATAATGAACTACCGTAATACTTTTTACCTCGGAGTCTTATGGAAAGTAATTTTAACAACAGGGCTTTGTTATCTTACCTTATTTTAATTTTTTTTTTTTTTACACATAAAAATGTCAATAATTTTGAGATATTCAATTTTGTTGTCAATAAATAAACGAAGAAGATGAAGTGATGATACATCTAGTAGATCAGCAAAAAATCTAATTTATTCTTGATATGCTTTCAAATCCGCCTCTATAAATTCCAGTTACAATAATTCTCATTCAATTTAAAAATTTATATTTTCACTGATTTTTTAATTAAAATAAAAAAATTAGCTAGCATCAATTCTATTATACTATAAAAAATTATTTCAAAAGAATTACAATTAAATTAATTTAATTAATTTTAATAATTATTAAAATTATTTCAAAAGAAGTTGTAATTAATAAATTTATTTCACGAAAATAATCTAGTTTGTTTTAATATATCTTAAAATTAAGGGAAAATATTTATTAGAAAGGTTTTCACTTTCAGAATACAAATTAAAAACAAAAAAAAAAAAACCCGCTATTATTGAAGTAAGTCTAGTTAATTATAAAAGACCTTAAAAAGTCCGAATTATATAAATCTACAGGGAAATCAAGAATTTTTTTTCGAGAAAAAAAAAAGGTTAATTTACAATCCTTTTAAAGAAAATCTTTGTCGTGATACATAACTAAAAATTCTCTTTTGGGAAAAATAAAAGTGGTAAATTTTTTTTTTATAAAAGACTTAAAAACAAAATAACATCCGTGCAGAATAATTTATTTTTTGTAAGAGTTATTTGAAATAATACTATTTAAAAAGTTAGCAAATTAAATAACAGGAAAAAATGTAACAACCTTTCCTTGGTTTTTATATATAGTAAAACAACGTAACACTAATAAAAAAAAAAAAAAAAAAATGCTGTAAGTAATGTAATACATTAAAATGAGTTTGCATGGTGCATGTTTATAAGCTGTAACTCGATCGGTAGAAAACAATAACGGTAAAGATTTATTATATCAATTTAAGTGATTTGTATTCAAAGAACAGACAACAAACAATAAAAAGAGATCAGAGATCAGGTCCAGATCAGAAGCTTAACTGCCGGAACACATCAAATCGCATTAAATTGCAAACACATACAGAATGTTTTATCTGTCACAACAATGTCACAATGTTCCATATTATACAATTTACTGTTTACCTATAAATTCCTTTTACCTTGAGCTATCAGATGAAATAGTTACACTAATTCTTAGACGCCTGCTGAGAACGGTACTCGCAAATCAAGAAATAAATAAAATGATGCTATTATTATAAAGTGATAAATAAGGTCTTTAAGCGAAAATTACAACTATAATTGTAAAAACATATTTAAGATTGATTAATTTAAAAGATGTATTCTGACAAGAAAAGATATTTTTTTAAAATTTCAAACAAAGAATAGAAGAGAATATAAACAACTTTAAAAAATAAGAATAAATCAAACTTTTGCAGATAAAAGTAGGTAAACTGGTTAAAAACATACTTAACGTTAATTTCAATACAAATCATTCAAATTTTAAAAAGTTACAGAAAGAGAATTAAATTTTATTAAACATCTAGCCAAAACTATAAACCAAGAAATACCAACACGTTGCACTCATATTATTTACATCCTCCTGTCCCCCGTAAGAAAAGACAGTAGCTTTGTGACGATCCTGGTCGGCACTCCACCCTCTCCGTTCCTAGCCCTGATGGGTTTTAACGGAGGTCGTCTTTTAGATCCTCTAAATTTATAACACATCACAGTCATCAGTTTGGCCTCTGTCAGGATGCCAACGATGCAAATGCCTCAGCAAACCCTTTCCATCAGTGTATTTACACAACCTACTATCCCCTTCGTATGGACTCTTCCAATCACGACCAATCACCATAACTTACAACCCTTAACTCCCCGCGTCTTTCTCTCCCACACCGAAGGTTTCACATTAAAACTCTTCCTATATCTAATTTCAGTTCCAGTATGCACTCAGATTATTACTTGATTGAGTCTTTAAACATCAAAATACTGAATATAAAAATAGGAAGAGAATAAGATTACTGAGGTAGAAAAATTTTGTTATTTGGGAAGTAGAATTACTAAAGATGGACGAAGCAGGAGCGATATAAAATGCCAAATAGCACAGGCGAAACGAGCTTTCAGTCAGAAATATAATTTGCTTACATCAAAAATTAATTTAAAGCTTAGGAAAACATTTCTGAAAGTATATGTTTGGAGCGTAACTTTATATGGAAATATGGAAGTGAAACTTGCGACTACCTGAGGAGAAAAGATTAGAAGGTTTTGAAATATGATGTTACAGAGAATGTTAAAAATCAGTTAGGTGGATAAAAGTGACAAATGAAGAGGTGATGCGGCAAATCGATGAAAAAAGAAGCGATTGGAAAAATATAGTTAAAAGAAGAGACAGACTTATAGGCCACAAATTAAGGCAACCTGGAATAGTTGCTTTGATATTGAAGGGACAGGTAAATGGGAAAAATTGTGCAACGGTTGGAATATGTAAAACAAATTGTTAGGAATGTAGGATGTAGGAGGTATACCGAAATGAAACGACTGGCACTAGACAGGGAACCTTGAAGAGCTGCATCAAACCAGTCAAATAACTGAAGAAAAAAAAATACCAAAAATAACAACAAAACTATTCTCATGCCAACAAAAATGTGTTGATTTCAAAATTAGAAGTTTTTTCTACAATTTGATTTACTCAAAGCCCTCTTGATTTACTTAAAAATCAATAATTCACAAATTTAATAAACCATTAATGAAAAAATACTGTATATCTCTCTGCTCAGGTCCGCTTTCGGGATCAAGATCAAAGTTTACATCTACCCACACCTGTAACTCCATCATAAAGTTATCCACAAAATCCATTCCCATCCTAACAATGAATATTTCACCAGAAACAGATCAATTACGTACTTTAAAATAATTCAGAATAGTTGACAGAGATCAGCAAAATATCTCAGCCGGTGCTAGTTTGTAAGTACTCTTAATTTTATTTTGGTCGATTTTCTTAATGTAAATATCATCAGACTTTGGTTATATAAAACCAGTAACACAGAGAGTAAAACCTTCTTTAAAGTAGATTTTTATATTTTGCAATCTATTTAATTTTAAATGTATAAAATATACATTTATGAAGGGATTGAGCCAAAGTTTACCAGTTTGGATTTAATTTATAAATGTTTTTTTCTTTAATGTGTCTATTTCTTTATAAGGTTTTACAAAAATTTTAGTAACTTATTAAGTTTTAGGAAAGTTATCATAGAAAAGTACAAGTTATGATGACCATATAAAAAAAAAGTTATGATGACCTTACTGTACTCTTAAAGAGATATAATTTAAGTCGTAGGTAAACTAACTTTTACAAGCAAATATAACTTCTGTAACTTTTTACAACTTCTGTAAAATGATAATTTTGGCGAACCTTGTCGTTCATAACCACACAAATAATGAACACACTGTGTCGTTGTAAGTTGTCACGTTTAATGTAGTATCTTTGATTACTTGTGTGTTATTACGTTATAAAATGAATAGGAAAATGGGATGTTGCTGCCGACTGTGAAATACGTGGAGTCGTGTACGTGTTTTAAATTATCAAAACGTTTAGCCTGCTGAAATTCATAGGCCATTAGTTGCTGTGTACGGTGATAATGTAAGAATGAAAGAAAGTCCGAAAATGGTGTGAAAAGTTTAGAAATAACAGAATTAATATTCATGATGAAGAACGTTCGATGAAGCCCTCGATTATCACCGAGTACTTCTTGAAATGCGTCGATGATGAAATCAGAAAAGATCGTCGCTCAACGAATTCCAACCTGACCCTTCTTTTTCTTTCCTAATGTTTGAAGAGCTGTTATTGGTCGCATTATTCATGACCATTTAGGCTTCAGAAAAATTTGTGCACGCTTCATGCCGGACGTCTTAACTGAACTTCACAAAAAAATCCGAACGGGATCTGATTTGGAATTTTTGATCCGCTACAAAGAAAAAGGGTGAAGAGTTCCTTAATTCAATTGTTACCGGGGATGAAACACAGATTTCGAATTAAACGTCAGAGAGAAAACGGCATTCAAGTGAATGGCGTCATCCTCAAACACGAACCAGACCAGCAAAGGTCAAGCCTACTCTTGGGACTCAAACTGATGGCCACAATCTTTTGGGATGAATTTGGCATACTGCTGATCGATTTCATGCTACGTGGAACGACTTTAAATGCAGAAGCCTACTGCGAAACTCTACGTAAGTTACGGCGCGCCAATTAAAATCGGCGACATGGTTGGCTGACCGACGGCGTCGTCCTGCTGCACGATAATGCACATGTTGCTTTGCGGGTCCACATGTTGTAGGTCCGACCCCTGATTTACGGCTGAAACATTTGGATGGGAAATTTTTAATCATCCGCTACATAGTCTGGACTTAGCTCCTTCTAATTGCAATTTGTTTGGGAAATTGAAAGTATGTTTGAATGGTAAGCAATTAGCGACTGTCGATGAACTTAAAAATGCTGTTAATCAGTGGCTAAATGGACTGGTGGCAGAACAATACGAGGAGGGTATATATGAAGCTGGTGAATCGCTACAATAAATTTCTTAATTTACTTGGCGATTATGTAGAGAAGTAGTATAAGGTATGTAGTTTAAGAGAAATAAAAAATATTTTGTAAAGTTAAATGGACTGGTGGCAGAAGAATACGAGGAGGGTATATATGAAGCTGGTGAATCGCTACAATAAATTTCTTAATTCACTTGGCGATTATGTAGAGAAGTAGTATAAGGTATGTAGTTTAAGAGAAATAAAAAATATTTTGTACAGTTTTCAGAATAAATTTTTTTTTAATGAAACGGTCTCTACTTTAGAGATAACCTTTTAAATATATATATATATATATATATATATATGAGTTTATAATTCAAATGCCCTGAACAAATATCAAATAATATAATTTTAAAGAAGATTAACAATATTAATATTTAGTAATAAAAAAAAAAGAATGATTAAAATTATCTCATTCATAATGTATTTGTTTTGAGATTATATAAGCCACAAAACAGTCCAGGCTGATATTAACTCGGAAGCTCATCGTTTATGACAATAATTCGAAAATTGCAATAAAGCAGTGCTGTTAATTTAAAATGAATGACAAAAGTAAGTCGGGGAATTAAAATCAACTTAATAATAAGAATAAGTTGAATTAGATTTAAATTCGTCATCTACAGCCTATCATAAAATAATTCGTATAATAACTGAACCGAATGAAATAATTATAAGAAATAATAGAATTCAAGAAATAATAAAAATAATATTAATAATAATCTTTTTTTACTATTAGAAGTCATTTAATTCTTTCTAGAAATAATTTTAGATTTAAATAACGTGAAAAATATTTTTACCTAATTATTTTCTAATGACATACAGGTTATTACTGGTTTTATATATATATATATATATATAGATATTTATATATACTGTATAAAAAATTTACATACTTCATATCTTATAATAAAGCCATATGATAAAATTGTGTATCTCTACAGAAATAAACAAGGTTTTACATCGTATTAAGCAGATAAAAGACTTGTTGACCGAACAATTCTTTCTACTCCACTGTTTATACACTCGTGAAAGAATTATTAACGCTTCTACGAACGTGTAAACGGTTATCAAACTACCACAAATACATAGATGATTTAATTAAAAAAAAAAAAATCTTGTAAGATTGCTGTAATTAAACTGATCCTAGATGGAACAAGACTAGAAACCAGTATTAATTTCTTATTTACATATTCGTATACAAATTATCCATTGAAAAATAATCTAAAATAAAATATATTAGAGGATGAATATAATAAATTTTCATAGCTTATTAACTATTATTGAGTTGTAAAAAAAAAACTAAACAGTTTTTCATAAAAATTTTAACTTTCTGATTTCTAAATTTCTTAAAAAGTTTTCAATTTAAAAAAAAAAAAATCTTTATTCGAGTCTCTGCATTTCGTGCAAAGTTCAAATTCCCTTCAGGCTCAGCATTCTTTCATATTCCATAAATTTCTTCCAGGAATTGACCATAGTTGTTGATTGCACTATTTTATAAAAAAAAAAAAAAAAAATTATCTTACTATAATTTTAATTTGAAATTATAAATAAGTTATAAAGTTAATAATAAGTTATAAAATTTTATTTTGAGCTTTAACAGAATTAAAGCAACAAAATTTAACAGCTATTAAGTCCAAATAAATTCAATACCGCAAGTTTTATTTTTCCCTTTTCGATATGTATATATATATATCAATCTATATAAACCAATATAACAATATTATATATATATATATAAATAAAAATAGCGTATGGAGCTAAATAGGATGAAGTAAATTATACGAATATTAACCAGATAGAAACTCGTATCGATGAACCTGGTGTTTATCAAATAAACTTTTCGCTAAAAATATTAAGGCAATATTAAGGAGTTAAGGCAATATTATACAATATTTTCCACTTTATTTTTACCTCGTATTTATAATTTATATCTTATTAAAAAAAAAGTACACAAATAATTGAATTTATTAAAAATATAAAACAATCTATTCCAAATTCAACTTTACGTAATACGTTTTCTCAAATGCATTTAGTTATTATATGCCCGCGTCTGTGTTGTACGCGCACTAAAACTTATAAGGAATCCGTCGGTATAATATAAGGCTTACACCCTCCTACGTGAATAAATAACAATGAGATCTCTAAAGATAATCAAGAGAAAGTTTAATATCGAACGTGCGAACAATCGATAACCATATATGTTTTTAAAATATTGTTAATAAAAAACCGTCTACCGACAACGGAATCAATTACAGAAAATGAGTACAACTTTTAAAAATATATACCATTTATAAATGTGGAGGCACACAAATATATATAAATATATATAGTTATAAATTTAGTTTGAGTTTATATACATATGTTATAAAATATTTTTTAACTTGTAATAAGAAAGTAGATAATCAAAAAATATTGTTAATTGATATTTCACACTTATTTTTAATTAAATCTGAATATAAAATCTTTTAACCCAGAACATGTTGAAATACATTTTTAATTCTAAAGTTTTATTCCATAATTACAACTATTTAATCAGTGAATAATTAAAAACAGTAGTACTAGAATTATTTAAAGAAGTTAATACTAACGAAACATAAATTAAAATTATTAAGTACTAAGATTTACAAAGACGAAACCTTGGATACAAATTAAATATCACACGTTAAATTTAACGCTTATTCATATACCACACCTTTTTGTCACAAAAGTTTTTTAATTTTAATTATAAAAATTATAAGTTATTATGCAAATCAGTACAGTAATATATGAAGTAATCACAGATATAAAAATCAAAAACAAGCCGTACATATCCTATTCTTGATGATCTCAGTGACAAATGTTACATCATGTGTTTTTTTTTGTCGATGAGTTGCGAAGGAATGCATTTACGCACGCCACCATGGGGGGGGGGGTCTTCATTGGGTGTGTCGGGCTCCGAACCGGGGACACTAACTGTCCCAAGCTAGCCCCCTAGCGAACTAAACAGCCTTGCTAAGCGGCTAAACAGTGTAATCTGCCCCCTCCCGACTAAACCTCCCCCACCGTTCTCCTCCACCCCGAGACCGGACCCACAATTAAGCATTACATAGCCTCGGGAAGGTGCCTTTGGGTTCAGATGATCCAGAGTCCCCGAGCATCATCATCGCTACCCATCCGAGCGAGTTTGGACGAGTGACAATTAAGTAGAGGGGCCTATTCGTCACCCCATCACCACACGAGTTCGTCACCAGTCTGATTCTTCACCACACGATCGTGGACTTTGTCCATGCCCCATATTCTTCGCTCTTCAATTCTACAACAGTCATTTACTCATTCATATTTCTTCATTCACACCACAATGTTTTTTTTTTTTTTTTTTTTGGGTATGTATGGGTGTTCGTTATGTGTGTGTTCATGTCAAGGGTTCAGGAGTCCCCGTGCGTCCTCGTCGCCGCCCATCCCCGTAAGCAGGGACGCGCGGCGACTCAGCAAGAGGCTGTCCTTCCCCCTCCGTGTATGTGTATGTGTGTCGCCGATGAGGGTTTAAGGGTCCGGGGTCCATCTTCCGGTCTAGAACAGGATTGTTCCAGACCTGTTATCTGGAACAGGGTTGTTCATCATGCCTGTTATCTTTACACTTTACTTACTTTATTCTTCCTTTATTATATAATTTATGAATTTAAAAATTTTCTTTGCTTTGTAAATTTCTTTTAACTGCTCGAGTTCTCCAAAAATATTTTTCAATTAATTATTTTTATAATTCTGTAAGGTAAGAATCATACTTCTGTTCCGCATTGAGGTTCCCGAAAAAGAGGGAAACACAATTTTACATAAACAACAGTAGTACATCCCAACTCACGTAGGGCAAGACACCCACCAAGTGACAATTCCGGTCGCCACATCACCCCTCCCGTTCCACTGAGGGGCTTTACCGCGAGTTGTCTTATTGACCTACGTACTGATTACATATCTCAGTCATCAGCCAGGCCTCGGTCGGGATGTCCCCGATGCAAATGCCGCGGTTGATATTTAGCATCAGAGTAAGATACCTACCTCAGCAGCAAACGCCCTCGCCTTAGGCTTAGGTCGACCTACACATAGCCCTAAAACTGTATAACCACGACGCGGAAGCGCGAAACCTCGCGCCTTGTCTAAATCAATCTAACTACCCATGTGACTTTGAATGCCATATACGCAACGATCAAATAGATTGGAGATCAAATTACCACTCAAAACGCTGCTCGCAGCATCGAAATCTTGAC
>JAAAKQ030274278.1:0-10559 GCA_010016005.3 Zanna intricata | reverse complement strand
CTTGTAAGTTTCCTATTTGATTACAATAAAATTTTATAACTATATTGCGGATAATAATTGACTTACCCTCGTATTTTTCCAAATTTATCATCATTCCTTATGCTATATGAATATATAATAATAAATTGAATTGTGCAGCAGTCGAAATGCATGACGATATTTTTTTATGTTCATTTTTATCGAAGCTTAAAATAGTAACGCACTTGCCACGGCTTCTTTACGAATCATTCAAAATGAAAATATCTTTCTGCGAGTTAGTAACATTTAAGCTGTAAACACAATTAAACTAGACCCAAATTGTCAGGTAACCTTTATATATATATATGTAAATTATTAAAAGCGGATTCTGCAAACAGGTTTGCTTGCACGCATCCAATAATTTTTTTTTTTTTTTTTAAATAGTCCCTATTACTGAGATGCAGCTGAAAGAAGAGACATGAAATATAAATGGGGGATTTCAGTTCAGCGTTTATCTAAGTCCTTAATTTTTTTTTAGTTCTTTACTCTTGTTCATTAACCAGGATTACTTTCATCAGTAGAGAAATATGTAAATTGTAAACACTCATATTCTTTAAATGCGGATTGAAAACTCCTGGAAGGTTTGATATGAATGTTAAAATCTATAAAAACATGAATATTGGATTCATATCAATATATTCATCATACTAACAACTGTTAAAAATCATGACGTATTTTTTGATTTCACCAACAAAGTTGTTGTAAAATTTATTTTAAAGGTGATATCAAATCTATACCCGATATCAGTTCTAAAAATATTTTAATTGAACAATTAACGTCACTAATACTAATGTCTCCATTCACATCATGCATAGATTCATACGAGTATATGCACGCGCAAAATTACATGTTAATTGTTATTATTTTCATTAAAAATAGAAATCTTAAAAAATATCTGTTTTATAATCTACATTCATCCGGTGGTCCTTGAATTGTATACAGTGTACAAAAGTTTGCGTTAAAATTTTAATTCTTTTTCTTTTTTCATATTTGTTACGGTGTTTCATATGATTTTTGCAGAACTCCTGGCGTTCCTTTGTTCTTTATATCAAAATCGGAAATAGTTTTCGTCGAGGTTGCTTGGATAAAGTGATTGAACTTTATACTTAAGTCCAAGAACTCTTACGATGACAGATCGAAAAAAAATTATATTTCATTGTTAAGTTCTCCATAATTAGACTATTTTAGAAAATATCCAACAATTTTTATTGTATGAGACATATTTGTAAGGTTAAATTCTTTTTTCAGTGCACATAATAGCCAAATATCATTCTGTAGTCAAATCGTAAAATATTATACTGTATAAAAATCATTCAAATAGTAACTTTGGCATGAATAATGAAAGACAGAAAAAAATATATTACTAAACAAATAAACATCTCTTTTCGTTCTTGTTCATATACGAGAAACTTTCTCCAATCTAATATATTGAAAAAACATTCACAGTTATTAAAGAATAAGTCATGTCTTCGACAGCTTTACTTATTTGTTGTAAAATTTATTCTTCCTTTAAGAAGAAAAATTTAGAATGAAAAGTGTTTCACAAAAATTTATAATTTTTTACTTTTTAAATTTTTAACTCATTCATTATGAACTATCAAGCAGTCCAAAATCATAAATTTTAATTTTTAGTAAGACTTTTAAGTACTTACAGCAGTCCAAGTTTTAGTTTGTTTTTTTTTGTTCTGACCGCTTAACTATGATAACTGATAGTCTTTACAATTTAGAAGTGAACATATGAATTAAAAATTTATGTTCGTATATTCCACCCATAATAAATAAATGTTTAAAATGTGAGTTTTTTTTGTTTAAGAAGAAGCTCGTCTGCATTCAGAAGAGCAATTAGCTAATGCTTGTATCTGATTACAATTTGGTGCAATGAACAATTAAAATACATCTTATAAAATTTTAGAAATCGTAATATCTCATAAAAAGTTAGATACAAGTACATTCATTCTATTCTGAATAGGAAATACTAAGCTTTATTTTTTACGTTGATGTTAATTTTTTTACGTTTTATTCAGTTTATTCGGTTCTTTGAACTAATTGAGATTTGGAATGCATTGACGATAGTAAAACCAAGAAAAAATTATGTTATATTGGTAAACTTACTCTTTATTCGTTGAAAAAACAAAAGTTCAAAACTATTTTTTTCAGTTTTAATTTTTCGAGCATAATACGTGTAAAAAGAAAGAGCTATGGTAGACGGTTATTAGCATCAGTTTAAAAAAACTAATAAAAAGTAGTTCTCAAAAAATCTGATGCAGATATCACATGACTTTTTTTGCGTGAAAATCCAAAAATAATACGATTCTAAATTACAATTTTCGATTAATATTAAATAATCATATGTTTCACCAGATTTATTACATATACACATGATGTAATAATCTCCCTTTTTCTTTATACAGTTTAGCCTCCGGAACTACTGTAAAGTATAACTCAGAGGATGAATGATGACATGAATGAATGTGAATGACGTATAGTCTTGTACAATCTCAGGTCGATCATTCCCGAAAAGTGTGGTTAATTGAAACCCAACTACAAAAGAACAGGGGGGCTCCGCTGCAGGAGCCCAAACGGGAAGGGTAGCAGGCAGAGGTAATCTGCTGCCACGACACCCAGGGATGGGATGGAGGAGGTATTTTAGTGGGTGAAAGCCCCACACTGTCACCTGTGCGGGCAGATGTCGGCTGGTAAAGCTTTTTCCTTCTTCTACGAAAAAAATTAAAAAAATAAAACACAAAAGAACACTGGTATCTATGATCTAGTATTCAAATTCGTATAAAAGTAGGATTTGAACCTTAGAACTCTCGACTTCGAAATTTGCGATGTTGCATTAACCACTAGATCAGCCCATTGGGCGATGTAATAATACCTATTAAATTACATATACACGTTTTTAAAAGTTCATAAAATATTATTGCACTTCTGATTTTTGTTTTCATTTTTTTTTTTTTTTTTTTTTTTTGTTATTACTGAATTATTACTTTTTGTACATTTCTTTTATAAATACGGGTTAATAAATTATAAGTAAATCAATATATTCAAATAAAAATAAAAATTAAAAATAATAAATTTAAAAAAAGTTAAAAAAAAAAAAAGGATATGAAGTTAAGGAGGCACGACTTTTTCGCAGGAACAACAACATTCATCAACAACTTGTTTATAATAAAGGAATAATAAGTAAATTGAAACCATAATATGCATATAAGGAGGAACCGATAATTGAAACTGAATGTATCAAACTTTATTGGAATAGAATGCTTTGAACGGATAGGGCCATAAGTCATAATAAGCCAGATATTGTATTTATGGATAAGAACAGAAAAACCACGCTCCTTGTGAATATATCTGCGCCACTGATAAACTATTTGACGAAACCAGAAAGCGAAAAGGTAGGAAGATATTTTCCACTTCCAGATGAGATAAAAGAAATGTGGCATCAGAATGAGCTTAAGATAGCATCAATAGTGATAGATGCTATACAGGAAATCCCTGTAAATCTCAAGAATTGCCTTACGAAACTGGATATCAATCATAAATGTGATAACTGTCCTCTAGAAGACAGTGATTTTAGAAACAACAGATATTATGAGACGTGTAAATTAGTCGTCAACACAATTAAATAATAAAAAAGTTACCGTCATGATTTCTTACCGAACGAAATCCAAAGTGTGACTAAGCCCAGTCATCATTTCAAATCAGCGACTGTGAAAACCAACAATAATTATAACACTCATAAACATAATTTTGTTTTCTAACATGTGATACATAATTTTAATCTGTTTTTTGATGTTTAAAACGAAAATGAACTCAAAATATTTCTATCAGCCATCATTTTTGAAAAAATTTTAAATTTTAATTTTTCAACGTATAGTTTGAAAATGTAAGAGCATTTTAAGCTCCTATATTGAATTTTTGTTAGCTTTTTTTTTATTGTTTAACTTTGTTAATATAATTTGTAAGGTACAAATAAAGAATACTAGACAAACAAATCGTATCATAAGCAAATATTATGACGTCATATCTAATACTGAAGAGTGAGCCTTCATGGATAATAAAATTAATCGTGTCTGCGCAGGTCAAAACATGTAGTTGTGTAGTTTGTATTAAGCACTTAATACAAGGTTTTAGGAATGAATTAATTTTGTTCAGTCTTATTGTTAACAGTGCAGTATCATAATACCTCGAAATTGATGTGGATGCCTTTTGTTATGTATGTGGTGAATTTGCCGTAAATTGAATAGGAAGAACATTACACCTTTAATTAAAAAAAACATATAAATTATACTTGCAGTGTAAAATTGGTGAAAAATATTTTTACCCTCTCTCAGTAGGACTCTCAAGTTAGGACTAATGAAAAATTTTGTAAAAGTAATGAAGAAGAATAATCCCGGATTTTTTTACATCAGGCAAAAATTTCCGAATGTAAGCGAAGGAAAAATTAAAGAAGGAATATTTTTTGGTCCTCAAATAAGAGAGTTGGACAAAAATGATGTATTTAACTGGATGTTAAATAATGTAGAAAGTGCAGCTTGGACTTCATTTAAAGACGTTTGAAAGAATTTTTTCAGCAAACAAAAAATCGACAATTACCACGATATTGTTTCGACTTCTTAATTCATACTGAGCTATGGGATGTAATATGTCTTTGAAAATATATTTTCTCCACTCGCATCTGGATTTTTTCCCGGACAACTTCGGAGACAAAGTGATGAATACGGTGAACGTTTCCACCAAGAAAGTTCGGTGATAGAAAGCCTTTGTAAAGGTAAATGGAATACTAACATGCTAGCCGATTACTACTGTTGGACATTAATTCGGGATGTGCCTAAGGCTATTTATAAAAGAAAACCATAAACGAAATCATTCTAACACAGGTATGGCCATATATATATTTACAAATTTTAAAAATTTTAATTACATTTTCCTTTAATTTTTTTGAAGCGTAATTTATTTAAAACTAAGATAGAAAAATTGTATTTACAGATCTGTTATTCACGCAAAAAAGCAATTCTAGAAATGGTATCACACTTAAGAGAAACACTCATTTTTTTTTTTTGTCAGTGTAATTGTAATGATTAACGATGTAGAGATGCCTCATTCTTTAATTTTTATTTGTATCTATGATAAATATAAATTTACTTTTTGATCATTGAATGCATGAAAGTTATCATTTTGGTTGTAAATTCAATTTTTTTTACACTATAGTTTACTATTTCACATTCCAGTGTTCTATTATCAAAGAAATATTCTGAAAATGGAAGAAATGAAAGAAAGTAAAACTTGTATTTTTTTTTTTTTTATTTGATGAATTAAAAGATTTAATTAAAAATAAAATCAATGTTAATTTGTGTTTGTTAAAAAAACAAATTAAAAATAAATGCTTTTTTAAAATATAACCCAAACGACTGATAACCAAATTTAAAATTAAGTTGACTATTTTTTTTAGAATAAAGAAGTTTTATTCTCAAAAATTCATTCTAATCAAAAAAGTGTTTTCATTAGAGAACGTTCCGGTATTATTGATTAATATCGAATTGTTTTAGTGACGTTCTGTATATACATAAATAGTTAATGAAAAAGTTAAAGAAAAATGGCCTTTTTGTTAGAAAGTGGTCAGAAGATACTGCTACATTAAAAGCGGTAATCAAGGTCCTCTATAACAGCAACGTCGTTTAGTGGACCGAGTTTCTTGTGCGTCGTATGCATAAGAGAAAG
Organism: Zanna intricata; assembly: GCA_010016005.3. Taxonomy (NCBI): domain Eukaryota; kingdom Metazoa; phylum Arthropoda; class Insecta; order Hemiptera; family Fulgoridae; genus Zanna; species Zanna intricata. The sequence goes on along the minus strand of JAAAKQ030274278.1, from coordinate 4,817 downwards.
TGTTTGTTTGTCGTATAGGTTAAGTAATGAAAAAGGGTAATATATTTAATAATATGATATAAGAAAGTTCCTAAAGAAACAGAAAGTTTACATTTACTTGTATCTTGCTTACAAATTTCACGACAAATAAATAATTGAAGAGAGAAATATCCCAACATTAACTTTTTGTCATAAATATAGCTAATATTCGGTCCAACAATTTAAGTTCTATTATGATTATCAGATGCAATTTTAATCAACGATAAGATTTATTTGTTTAGATATATTTATATTTATTTAGTTAAGATTATCTAGACATTAACCATTTATCGTTTATCAAAATTAGTAAAGCTTAATTATTGTAAAGCAATAATTCATTGATTTTTTTTTATCAAATAATAGTAAAAAAATTCTGTTCTCATTTATAATTCAATTATTTAGAAACAAACAGAATAAAGAAATAAAGAGTAACATCAGCAACAGAGATAATTTTAATAAATATTACATCTCCTGTTATTGTGATCAATTACGATGATATGGTTTTATAAAACTTCAGAAATAAAAACAAGTATGTAGATTATGTTTTAATTCGATCCAAAAAAAAAAAAAACAACCAGATCTCAACATTAATTTCATTTCACCGAATTCATAATATATTTTATTGTATTTTCATATATGTGAACATTTCTCTCGGTGAGCAGGTGCAACATATGTAATATTTGTCTTTTAATTTTAAGAGATAAATTGATCTGTTACTCTCCTTTATTTTTATTTTTTTGTAATTTTAACCCGTATAAAGTATCTGACGTACTACAGAAATTAATCTCGTACGGTGTACGAGATTAATAGAGTACGGCGTCGCTTGTAAGGTAGAATATAACCTGTATTTAAGCGACCTTTGTATCTCGTTAGGAAAAACATAATCGGCTCAGTAATAAATCCAATAAGAAAGATTTTCTTGTCTTCTTGCATTGGCATGTTGTTTTTTTTTTTTTTTTTTAGAAATACCATTTTCGACGTTGAGTTACGATACATGTCAGAACATCTAAAATCTCTTGTTTTATTTCACATTTCTACAACAGAGTTAAATGAATATTAACCTACTGTATGCCTTAATTTCCTGAAACTTACCAAATGGTAGTCACATTGCCAAAATTATAATTTGGTGAAAAATGTGAAGAAAAATTTAGTTCTTTTTTCTATTCATTTAGTGTTGAATAAATTAATTATTACTTTCCAAAACCAGAAGAAATTATGAAATATATGATTATTCAGACTTAAACTGTACTAGCAATGTCCATACCATTAATTGCTACAACTTAGGTAATTGCTACTTCAATACTTATATGAGTGTCATGGAGAGTACGCTTTTCATCGCATTCGAGAATATTTGCACCTCGTATAAGTGTCATCATCATCATCATAAGTGTAATTAAAATCCAAAATGTGTGTGTGTGTGTGTGTGTGTGTGTGTGTGTGTGTGTGTGTGTGTGTCTGTGTCTGTGTCTGTGTGTGTAATTAAAATTCAAACTTTTGTGTGTGTGTGTGCGTGTGATCGCGCGTGTGTGTGTGTGTGTGTAGGGGGCACTTTTCTATTGATGGAATTACTTTTTTATTTTCAGAAATTTAAAAATTTGTTTTGTACCGCTAAAAAAATAAAAAAACCATGATTTCGTACTTTTTAATTATTTAATCAATGTCAATAAATTATTTATAAAGAGATTATTGTTTGGATCGGTTGTGTTCAATATTAGATGTGTTGTAGTAAAATAAAAAAATGTTAAAAATGTATTTGTTCAACAGGAACATAAATTCCAGATAACCACAGTTATAATTTTGTATTTTTTCCATGAAAGTATATACGAATAATTTTTCCTGGCCTCTGTTAATAAAATTGAATTTATAAGTGAATAATCTGTTACGTTGTAGGTTTAAATAAATTTTAGGTTTCTATTACTTTTTTATGAAAAAATCTCATATGGACACCATATGACTTCCTTGTACGCCAATTGAATTACATATACACATTTTTTTTTCATGAAAACATATAAAATTTTATTTCATTAATAACTTGTGATATTTTTTCATATTTTTTTTATTTTTATTGTTGAATTATTATTTATTGCAAATATTTTTTACTACCAGAAGTAAATAATTATTAATAAATCAATATATTTAAATTAAATACAAATTTTAAAAAATGATATGAAGAACCGATGGACTTTTCCCTTATAAGATCTAAATATTTCATTAATTAAACTTTTATTTGGTTATAGCTCTGAAATCAATGAAAATAAGTACCACTTATGATATATCGTTGAAAAGCTCTCAATGAGGGCTTATTATTGATGTTAAGAGAAAGTCAAAAATTCAAATTTTTTTGTAATTTTGGGCTTTTTTGGACAGTTTTGGTCAAGTCTGTTGCAATCAAAAAGGGAGGTGGTACAACTAGATGTTACAATAGTTCTAAATCAAAAATTTCAACATCCTACAGCAAATCGTTTTTGAGTTATGCTAGATACAAACGTACGTACAAACGTCACGCCGAAACTAGACAAAATTGATTTAGGTATGATAAAAATGGATATTTCTATTGAAATCTGAAAACTGAAATTTTTCGCAATCTCAATACTTCCTTTATTTCGTACAAGGCAATGAAAATACATGTTTAAGATTTAAAAAGTATAATGAAATTTATTTTATATTTTTCTTTATTTTTTTATTTTTTTTTTTTTTCATTTTTATTGTGTATATAAAATAATTAATTATAAATAATAATTTTTTAAATTAATAAGATTGTATTCTGCACAAAAATTTAAAATATTTCTTAAATTTCATAATTGTAGTCCAATTACTAAATACAGCTACTAATTAATAAAAAATATCCATTTTATCAAATTTAAAAAAAAAGCTTTTTTTAACAAAGGTTATTATAAATTTAAACATCAGGAAAACATATCTGAAAGTATATGTTTGGAGCATAGCTTTATAGTGAAGTGAAATCTGGACGATCGGAGTACCTGAGAAGAAAAGATTAGAAGCTTTTGAAATGTGGTGTTATAGGAGAATGTTAAAAATCAGATGGCCGGATAAAGTTACAAACGAAGAAGTTTTGCGGCAAATCGGTGAAAAAAGATGCATTTGGTAAAATATAGGTAAAAGAAGAGACAGACTTATAGGCCTCATATTAAGGCATCCTGGAATAGTCGCTTTGTTATTGGAAGGACAGGTAGATGAGAAGAATTGTGCAGGCAGGCAATTGTTGGAATATGTAAAACAAATTGTTAGGGATCTAGGATGTAGGAGGTATACCGAAATGAAACGACTGGCTCTAAATAGGGAATCTTGTAGAGCTGCATCAAACCAGTCAAAAAAATGAAACAAAAAAAAATAGTGACAAAGGTAACCTATAAGACCTATATAGACTACATTAATATAGTTAACAGGTAATCCTAGATAGGTTTATATCAGTTGAGAAACCATTTCGTAAATTAAATTATTTCTTTGTGTGTAAAGTAAAAGAAATGAAGGCTAAATTAGTAGTGAGTGTAACGCATTTTTTGCTTTCACAAGAGTGAGAGCAAAAATATTAAACATTTTGTCTATCCAAACGAATGAATATTCATTATTTTTATATACACAAAACAATTAGTAGAAGATAACTCTCAAATCATATGCGCTACACGCGTGCGGATATTATTAATTATACTTTCCTTTCATTACTACAGAATCGCGCATGCAGGCGTACACACGTAGACTATCTGTACAATTATTCGTACATTTATTTTATATAATTACTGTTAAAAATTAAAAGCAAACTGAATGTAAAATTAAAAAATTATGTTTGAATAAAAAAAAAAAAATTTATTTTACTAATAGTGTGACGTTTTCATAAGACTATAAGGCAAATGGTAGGAAAAGAAAAAATAAAAATTTAATCGCCGGCCTCCGTAGTGCGAGTGGTAGCGTCTCGGCCTTTCATCCGGAGGTCCCAGGTTCGAATCCCGGTCAGGCATGCCATTTTTCACACACGCTACAATACACTCATCTCATTCTCTAAAGATATACCTAACCGTGGTTCCGAAGGTTAAACAAAGAAAAAGAAAAAAAACTTTAACTGTACATAAAAGGTAGGCATACATTAATAAATAAATAAATAAATAGACCTGTACAATTTTAGAAGCAAAAATTATTAAAACTTATTAGTATGAAAACATCACTATCTGCCGAAATAAAATAATCTCTCACAGAAGAGCCTAGACATCACTATCTGCCGAAATAAAATAATCTCACACAGAAAAGCCCAGTTTTTTATTACTTTTGTTTTCTTTGCTATTTTTCATAATCACAATAAAAAAACAAAAAACTTTTGATTGCAATACAAAGTAATGGTTTACAGACCGTAATCAACCACTTTATTTTCCTATCAATACGGACAGTTTGCTTGTTACTTATTGTTATAATTGTTTTTCACAATTACTTTTTTTTTCTTTTTTTTTTTAACCTCCGGAACCACCGTTAAGTTATATCTTCAGAGGATGAGATGAATGAATTGAATGAGATGAATGAATTCAAGTTCTGATTGAAGATAAATAATATGTACGAAAATTATATGATAAATGACAATCATGATAAACGTACGGAATCGTGGAAATGAATAAGTAAATGCAAATAATGATAACCTTAATATCTATTCATATTTAATATAAATACAGGATCCATAAAAGATAATTATTTAACAGTCTATATAAAGGGTGTATCAAAACTGCACGGCAATCTTTAGGAAACGGATTCTATATCTAAAAATAAGAAAAAAGTTTCCAATAAACATATGCCTG
>JAAAKQ030274267.1:0-10560 GCA_010016005.3 Zanna intricata | reverse complement strand
AAAATTATTGCCTTGGGTCATATTGACCCGAACAGTACATGTGTATAGTAAATGGGAACAGAACAGCAGGGTTAAATAAACCTTGTTGCTATTTTAATACAATCAATACATTCATATTGAAAAGGTTATAAAAAAAAAAAAAAAAAACCGATGGAACTTTATTAATAAGCATAAAACAACAAATGCCCTGGCAAATGCAGATAATCAACAGTGTGGATCCTGCAGTAAGTTAAAAAAACTTATTTAGATATTGTCTGATCAAGTTGCTTTGCTCACAGTCACCATATGACTTAACTAAGTTAACTAAGATAAAAACTAGAAGTGAACTAGAACTTTTGTAGTTCGACAATCTAGTCAAACTGCAGTTAGTAGAATCCCTTTGAAAGTTACTGACTTCAAGGTTTTGCATTTATGGACAGGTGTAAATTCAGTTAGTGGTAAGCCATCTAATAATCTCCCTATTACAGGAGCCCACACAAATACTCCTGGGAGTTTTTTGTTTCTTCAGACTTCCCACTATTCAAAATCTTTCCCTCCATTGCCTTGTGTGCTGGAGGATATGATTGAGGAGCTGTCTGACCTTAGGCATTGAATTTATTAAAATAAAAAATTCCCAGAAAAAACTGGATTACCTCTCATGAATTCAAGTATAATCCAGTGGAATGTTTGTGTTCTCTGATCCCACCTAGGGAAGATGTAAAGATTTTAGTAAAAGATTAAGACCAATTAATAATGTATCTCCAGGAATTCATCTTCAACATCAGGATGATTATTATATTCTTTGCTATCAGGTTTTTCATTATGATAATTCTACTGAAGATAGAGGACTTGGTGGTATAGTGATAAAATGAAATAGTACTAGTCTACCAAATTTCTCTGATAACCCATATTCTAGCAGTTGCAATTACAGTCTCAGCTCCATTTAAGATTAATATCAGTTATTTGTAACTGTCTTCCTGTTCTGATTTTTGGAAATAGATATTTGTCATTTTTTAAGACATTATTCATTGCTTATTGTTAGTGACTTCAGCACCTACCACATGTCCTGAGGCTCAAGCTGATGGTCATTGAAGGGCTATATGTTTGATAGAGTAGGGCAGTTCTTCAATTTTTCCCTACTTAATGGTGGATCCTCTACATGTATTCCATCATATTTGGGTACACGGTCCAACATTAATATGTCTTTCTCTTCTGTTTTCCATCACCTCGAGTCGGCAATATGTAGTCACCTTTATGGAAGCGATCACAAACCAATAATTATATCGATCCCTTCAAACTATACTGCTTGTGCAAGACCTTGTAGGTGGATTGTTGAGAAAGCTCAGTGGATTCAGTTCACTAATTGGAGCTCACTAATTTGACAGTATATAGTTATCAATAATGTTATTGAGAATCTGACCAGTTTTATAGATATAATACTGGATGCTGGGAGTGACTGCACCCCACAAATACCTAGGATCATAAGATACCCTCTATTCCATGGTGGAATGAGGACTGTCAAAACGTATTGAAAAACCATCATCTTTTACACTGTTTTAATCACCAGCTGACAACAGAGCATCTAATTTACTATTGAGCCAGAGCTACATGTCAAAGGAGTTCAGTAATTTGAAATTATGTTCATTGATAAAATATTTTGAAACTCTAACTTGCAGAACTCTAATTTCTGTCATATGGAAGAAACTTTAATCAATTTGTAGCGAGTTTTACATCTAGACAATCTGTGATTTATTCATTACTGTGGCACTTTTATTACTTCTGCTAAAGTAGCAAATGTTCTTGAGGAAGAGCATTCAGTGATGACAGTCATACATCTTCATATTGTTCCATTTTTGAGCGACATAAATTATGGTCTAAAACACCCATATTCACTTTCTCAGAATCATGCAAAGAAGTTTAATTCCACCCCGATTAGACTAAGAGTGTAATGTACTCTTCCATCCAATCTTTGGCATTAAAGATACCTGGACTCATATCTTTTCCTACTATATCCCTTACCTTTGTCTCATTACATAACTCATTTAAGTTATTGTAACATATCTTTGTCTCACTACAGGCGCATCTGGTCATCAGCTTTCTTTTGATTATGGTTAACCATCTCTTTGGAATAAAGAAAACCAGTTGATGTCTTTCTATATAGCCTGTAACAAAGTTCAGCCAGATCATCTAAATTTTGAAGTTTTTTTTTCTAATCCCAATAATGTTCTCAGTACAAAGTTTTTCCTTGGTCATCTGCTCTGCTTGGTATAAGAGCTGTTCATGTATTTTCTTTGATAAATGTTGAGCTCCCTTCATTCTCCTTCGTTCCTGTTCATTTAACGTGTGCCCTTATCCACCTCTTCTTAAAAATCTAGTACATACAATAGATGGTTTTTTTTTTACGTAGGAGGAGGAAAAAGCTCTAACAGCCGAAATCTGCCTGTGCAGATAACAGTGTGGGGCTCTCACCCACTAAAATACCTCCCCCTTCATCCCAGGGGTGGCCGGAATCGCCTTTCAGCATAACATCAGCCACCTTGGGGACGTGGCAGCAGATTCCCCAGCCCTACTGCCCCTCCCGCATTGGAGCCCCCCTTCGGAGTCCTCTTGGGATCATCAGAACATGCCAACTTCTCGCTTGTGAGAAGCCGACACCTTCCTCCTCCAAGAGGCTGTCCGTCCCTTCCTACACCTAACCTAAAGGGGTGGTGCGCGCATTTAGAAATGCGCGAGTACCCCTCCACCACCTGCTCACGACCTCCCAAACCTAAGAGGGGCCAGAATGCTTCATCGGAAGTACCCCAACCCAATACACTCTTGCGTGCGCACTAGACCAAAGCATCCTCTGCAATCAGGCTGCCTCTTGTGCCACGTATTCGCATCCCCCCTTTTTTTTTCCACTGTAACACGCCGTTACACCCTCTGACTACCCTGACAATAGATGGTTGCAAAAATATAACTTTTACAAATTCAGACTACATTAAAACTAAATCTGTATCTGAATTAAAAACTCCTGAGAAAACATTTCTTCGATTTGATTTACATTTTCATAAAATGTCTTATTTTAATACAGATGTGTGATACAGTATTAAAACTCTACATGCAAAATTTCCTTACTGATAAAAAAATTTTTAAACATATGTAAATATTGCATCTTGTTTTAAATTTATTATAAATTATGGTCAAATATATTATTTATAGTCTGGTATTCTATTGAATAATTAACAATTTTCAGTTAATCAGGCCTATTTTCCCTTAGTAACAATATCACACATTACAAAAAAAGAAAAGTTTTTTCATCCGTAAAAAAAATCAGGCACCAGGTTTGCACACTGGTGATAGGGAAGTACAACAGTGAAACTACTTTGCCTACTTTTTCAATGCCAGGAATCCTTAACTTAACATTCCTAAAATAAAATTGAAAATTTGAATTTTGCATAAACATTAGGTTTAACCTTATTAGGCTACACATGTGATATTGAATTATCTCCAATCAAAGATGGTACTGAATTTACTGATCACATGATAGTGCAGTATTTTAATTTGTTTTATTTTAGAGATATTAATTATATTTTATAGGTCAGCAGAGAAGTCGTATGTTAGCTACATTATTCAAAGATGAAAGGTGTCAGCAGTTGCCAGCTTATTCTATTTTGGAGAAGATGTATCTTGATCGCATCATACGGCGTTCTGAATTACAAGAATTTGAAGCCCTTTTGCAACCTCATCAAGAAGCTTTAACTGGAGATGGTAATTGACTAATTAATATAGACTGATGCTATTATAGTCAATGTATATTTACAATCAACTAAATGAAATACTGGAAATTATGTGAGAAATCTCTTGCATCAGGAGCATTTTTAAAAAGTATATTTTGATTTAAACTTGGAATTTTTAAAGTTTTTACCATGCTTATACCATGCTGGTTTTTTAATTGAAGTATTATAATAAGTAAAACATTAGATTTTAGTTAGAGAATTTCCTCAATTACTCTTTTGTGTTCCATGTCTGGAATCGTGCTCTTATTTTTCAGTTTTACCTATATTGTGGAAAAAATGAAATCAAAGTGAGAAACACAGTCTAATTGAACAAGATTGTTTAGAAATGTCTGTGTGTTAGATCAGTATGCTAATTTGTGAAGTAATTGAACGTTGATGTTCTGAAGAAATACATGTATACTAAGATCCACTGACTTGCACATCTGAAATTTTTCTGTTATGACAACATTCCATCAAATGTAGGGATATCATTGGTAAGGTTATTATACATATACGCCATTTGTGTATGTGAGAAAACTGTATGAAGTTTGTTCAACAAAAAGAATATTGAACTTTTGTAATAGCCTGCCATTTGGTGGACGATGTACTTCAACAAATGGCAACTTTTGGAAACACAATACCATTTAACACGACTTGCTATCATTGTTAGTTTTTGAGTTTAAACAGTTGGGGTAATCATGGATACTAACCTCTCTTTTGACTGTTAACAAAATAAAAAGAAAAGATCTTTAAGAACATGTTCATGTTAAATTTTGTTTCAAACTATAATACTGTAATATGATATTTAAATAGCTTCAGCAAGCATTTAGGGAAGACTATAAGCTGATCATCAATCTCAAAAGAGGATTGAACATTGATGCTGTTCAAGAAGATCGTAGCTTAACTGTCCAAGGTTTGCTAATGAAGTGGTCATCACCATAGTGTTATGTCTTGCAATTCTAATGGAAAAACTTAACACATTGAATTCACAAATACCATGTTTGCTGCTGACCAATGATCAGTAAGAGAATAATGTTAACATCAGTCCTAGTGCCAGTGATAACTTTTTGGGAAACAGTCCAGTAGTAGATAAGGCTTGGATTTTATGGTTATGATATGTAAACCAAAACACAGCATATCACGCTGAATGGAGGAAGGATTGCCTGACCAAAAAAAAAGACCACATGAGTCAATGAAATGTGAAGTTAATGTTGGCTCATGCTTTACTTCTTATCTGCCATTATCTGGCAAGATGTAGAACAATCTTTGTGCCTCATTCCTTGTATTTTCTTATTTTGTCTTTTTATTTTTACCGAATTGAAGATAACCTTTAAAGGTTGTCATTTTCAAACCTAAATGAGATTAAGGAAAATACAATGCAAAATTTATGTAAACAATGTATTCCCACTTACCAACAATATTTATGATGTATTATCCAAGACTTTCAGAGTAATTACTCCATCTTAAGGGGTTATCTAAAACTATATTTTTGTAACATGTATGTAATATATATGTATGATTATAATTAAAACGAAATTAAAATTTTTATTTTCATAACAGATGGTCATCATTAAATAAAATAGTTTATAAGTTTAGTAAAATAAAATATCATGTCAGTGGTATGTTTGTGACTGTTAACAGATAACAGTTGTAAATGTAAACAGTCTGATATGAGTTGTAAACACACACTGACAAGATGTTTTATTTTAGTTAACATATAACTTATTTTAATTAACGACAGTCAACTGTTATGAAAATAACAATTTTAATTTCATTTTAATTATAATCATACATATATGTTATATAGATGGTTTTAAATAACCCTTAAAGATGGAGTAATTACTCTGAAAGCGCTTGGATAATACATAAAAATATCATTGGTAAGTGGGAATACATTGTTTATATGAATTGTAATAATATCTGTATTGCCATGTTGAGAAAATTTCATCTAAACAGTGCAAAATCTGTACGACATTCCTAAAATGTTTCCAAGAAATTTTGCAAAAATAAAAGAAATAGTGGAGAAACTTGAGTACTTTAAAAGGGACAAGGCTATTTAAAGTTGTAATTATAATAATAAATTAATAAGGATGTAATTAGGTTCTAGTTATGTGCATTAAATACAAATATGAAATGTAAAAGCAAGCAGAATAAAATTAATTCAGATATGACAATTTTTTTCTACGATGTAATCTATATGATTTGATTATTAAGGAAGAATGTTTACAACTTAAAGTATGAGGAATGGTTCAAAATAAAGGGCCAGTATGTTATAAATAACAACTGGTCACACTGATTGGTTTGTACGTACACATTAGCTTTAAGTGGTCTGTTTGGTCATATTGCCATCAATTCATTGTTATTTGCCTTTGTGAGACAGTGGATTAAAATGAGTGCAGTAATATTAATTTCATACTCTCGAAAACTGTTTGCAACATCACAATTTTGACCTACCATATCAAAGCAATCAAAATTACCCATTAATCAGCTCAGAACATATCAAATAACTACAATTGGGCACAATTGCCTAAGCAGCACTCTGGTGGAAAAGCACCCAAACAGGTCCCTAGCCACCCAGGCTACTATTCTAAACACCCTCTGCAGTCCTTTTGAGCACCAAAAACCTTAAATGTCTTTCAACAACAAACCACTCATCTCTAATTTTCAAGTTGGTCTGCAGATCCACACTCGAAAGAACACTCTCAAGCTCCTTGTAACCACCTCTGTACGGCTTAACTCATATTTTGAGCAGATGTACAGTACATGATGTGCATCATCTAATACTAAGCACTGAAAATACTAATGTAAATCAGTCAACTCAAATTGAGCCAGCCTTTCCTGAAATGCACCATGCCCCAAAAAGGAACTGAGTCCTATGCTGGTTCAAGGGCTGTTAGGAGAACCGCCCTTACATCTGGAAAGAGACCATGCACATCTGCTTTCTCATCCCACCTGCCCTGCCAAATACCAAAACCTTCCTCCTCTATTTCCCAAATATGCTGTGCAGTCAGTTCACCCAATTTCTTTGCAACATAATGTAACTGATGTTCCAATGCAAGGACATCAATTGGCTTTATATAATTAGAACTATCTGATGTGAAAAAGTCCTATAGTTCCTATCATGTAAGTAACAGAGATGTTGAGCCCTTAACAGAATGTCACGGTAGCTTTTATACTTTATCTTGTTTGCCCAAACTGATGCTGCTAAAGCATAATTAACTTGTGTTAACCTTTTTACAAAATTTTCATTGTTTTAAAATTAACTCCAATCAATTTAAACTCCAAAGTGGTCAACTCCAGGGTGGACCATCGTGTGAATGTCAAAGAAGGCATCTCATGCCTTCTTAGTGACACACAAAGTGTTCCTTAAATCTGAAATTTTCATCAAGGCATATACCCAAATACATTGCAATGAGACCGGTCATCAACATTTGGGCTTGCCACATAGTACCCAAAGCCCTTCAGTAGCATTATACTAGTCTTCTCAGGGCTAAATACTATTTTTTGTAAGCCCGTCATTGGCAAAAGCATGACATGACATTCAGTGGGCAACCTCACCTGCATGAGAGAGTCAAACTCCACAACCCAAAGTAAAGGGGCCCAGTACACTGCCTTGGGAACACACCTTAAACAGCATATTACCTCAATGCCATCATCATAAAGCCTTACATATCAGTTACAAAAGTAACTTTGTATCATCCCAATCTCATCACATTACACATCCACCGTTGAAATTTATACAAGGCAGAGGGCCACCACAAGTTGTTAAATGTCCCAGATGTATTCAAAAATATATCCAGGACATATGAAAAATTAGATTTAATAATAGTACAAAATTGCATTGTCTGTACCTTTCCCTGGTTGAAAACCATATGGGTCCTCCATCAAGAAATTTCTCAAGGCCAACCTTCCATTAATCTGCAAATATAGCACCTTATCAAACACTTTACCAAGCTGTAGCAGACGCATCAGTGCCTGTATGATGAACTCATAGCAGGATCCTTGTTACCACCTTTAAAAAGAAGTTTAATACCAACTCTTTTCCAACAAAGTGGAAAATAGTCAGCAAAAAACCATATTCTAATCAGAATTTTGGTTGTTTCACTTACGCGTACGTAAAACAAGCGAACAGTGAACAAGTAGTTCTACATGATTCCGTCATATCCAGGAGCCTTATGCATTGCAAAACTGCAAAAACCCTGCCTCACCTCAGCCTCAGTAATCTCCAGAGATGCTATACCCTAGTGAAAAGAAGCGACCTCACACCTAACATGCAGATAATACTGACATTCATCCTCCACATCATCATCTGGCAGTAAATTATTCAACAGAGCATAATATTTCTAAATCAGTCATTTCCTGGCACTGACCAGTTTCACATTTTTTTCAGCGCATCTTGTACTTTGTCATTGGTTATATTCTCATTTTGTATGACCTCGAGGCCGCAGTTATGATTTCCTCTTCTTCAATCCATGTCACACGAGCTTTGTAGTGAATTTCTTCTACCCTAATGTCAGTTCAAAGTCTTGTCATCTCTTCACGAACTCTGCTATCATTCCTATTGTTCTATATTAATTTCCCTATAGAACTGCTTAGAGTTCTTTTGGAAAACCATACTGTCAATTTGAAGGAAGCTATTCTCTCTTTGTCTTCATATTCTTTGTGCTTTTGCAGATATTTGCTGCTTGAGAGTATATGGTGGTACAGTCTCCATTGTTGTTAATTCCTTACTTTTCCTTCAAATTCTATATTTTGTCTCCCACTTTTTTTTGTTATGTATTCCTTCATTAACTTCATTGTCATCTGATTGATGATGAAATTGGCGATGTTCATAGATAATTCTTTTCTCAATTTCTTGGTTTTCACATTCTAACATCTCGCCCATGATGGTTTCTCTCCTGACTGAGTCATTCTTCTACCTCTCATGTCTGTGTCTCCATTCCTCCGTGTCTTACCATTTTCTCTCTTTTCCTTTCATCTTCTTTCTCTGTACTTGGCTGACCATCTGAGTAGATAGTTGCATATATAAGATCATTGATCACTGTTATTTCCAATGATTCCATATTTCTAGCTATTTACTGCCTGTATTATGAGTTTCACTCTGCTGAGATATAGATAAGGTATTGCTATGATGCATTACCTTCTGTTTTGGATTGTGTGATGCAGCTTAGTCAAGGTCTCACAATATGTCTGGATTTATTATTTCACCCCAAGACAAAAAAATCAACCAGCAATGATCTATCCCAAAACACATGGTTTTCCAGGGTAACTTGTTTGCTTGAACTTCACTTACATGGGAAATGTTGAGTGTCTTCATTCTGTGGACTGTCATTTTGATTCCAGTGTAATGTAAGATTACCATATCTCATCACCAATAACAGCTGAACTTTAAAACAGATCAGTTTCCTTGCTATATCTCACGTGAAATTCAAAGCAATGGGTAAACATTTGTTTTTGTGCAACTCCGTCACCATTTTTGGTACTCAGCATCAGCACAACTTTCAATAATTGCATTGTAACGACACAGTTTCATAGAGAACACTTGGTGAATTTAAAAGAAATTCACTACATATTGATGAAATTTTTTACTGTCTTATAATGGACTTTCCCATTAATCTGTGCCAGGTCATCGGTAATGACAGATGTTCACCTACTGCATGCCACATTCTGTATATTTGTACGACCCTCTTTAAATGACCTAACCCATTTTCTCACCATTCCATTGGACATTGTGTTATTTCTGACATATATGATATATTAACATATATCCCAGATAGCATATTCCTGATTTGTAAACTTATATGGCATTTCTCTTTTACTAAAGAATAAATCACTTACTAATGATTATCAGTAGTTTTTAAAATCAATGCTAATGAGCTACTTAAAAAACACATAAATCACAAATGCACACTTAACAAATTTAATAAAATTTTATACAGAAATATTAACTTCCCAATAACAAATACGCACACTGAAGAAAGATTCTGAATCATTACTACAACAGTGTTTGAACAGTTTTTCTGTTCACTTTGCTGTCTGGGAGATTAAACACAGATTACTAATATTGTACAACACTCTTAGTAGAGAATTAATTCACTAAATGCAATGAATTAATGGCACTAAAAAATAATTAAGAAATAACATAATACTGCAGGCAGACAAATACGCTTATTAGTTTAATTTTTTTGTTATTGTTTCACATGAAAGTACAGCTAAACTGGCTTTTGTGTATTGTTGTTGGCAGATAATTTACTTCAGTTTTCTTAAAATTAAATTCTATCAATTTAACCTGTAAGTTTTATTTATTTATTGAATTTATCAAAGTTATTTTATGCTAAAGCTAAAAAACTGTTTTTCAATTCAATTTTTTTGTTTATTACACCCTATATCATACAAAATAATGGTGATACAATTCTGGGACCCATTTTTAAAACTTTTTCAGATCAAAAACCATAAGAAACCAGTAAATTCACAACTTATTTTATTTTCCCAGAATTTCAGTGGGGCTTTATTTCAGCAGAGAAGCAGAAATTTTTTACTTGCTCTAATTCAATGACAAAGCATTTTCAGACCCATGTTTATATGAACTTTTTTTCAATATTTTAATGATAAATATTACTTAGAAGATAAGATGAATCCTATGTATACATATATACATGAGGTGTGATAAAAAAATATGGTGAATGAATTTTTATTGCAGCAATTACGCTGCATCTATTTCAATTAGTATATCTCATACTCTCATGTGTTGAGACAGGCAGTGACAAGTTTGAACACGTTCCGGCTTGTCAGTCTGCTTTTATAGCCGCTACAGTGAGGTCGT
>JAAAKQ030274234.1:0-10560 GCA_010016005.3 Zanna intricata | reverse complement strand
CGCATGGGGCCAAATCCGGTGAATATGGTGGCTGAGGCATGATTGTGGTGTTGTTTTTGGCCAAAAAATCTCTCACACGCAAAGATGAGTGAGCAGGGCATTATCGTGATGCAAAAGCCATGAATTGTTTTTCCACAATGCTGGACACTTTCTTCATATTGCTTCTCGCAAGCGGCGCATAACTTCAAGATAATACTCCTTATTGACTGAACGACCATGTGGTAAGAACTCCTGATGCACTACGCCGTGGTAATCAAAGAAAACAGTGAGCAAAACTTTAACATTTGATCGAACTTGGCATGCTTTTTTTGGTCTTAGCTCCCCTGGGCTCTTCCATTGGGACAATTGGGCTTTGGTTTCGATGTCATAACCATATACCCATGATTCGTCTCCAGTTATGACCCTTTTGAGCAAATCAGGATCATCATTGACGTCATTCAACAGCTCTTGAGCAATGCACATGTGACAGTTCTTCTGTCAAAATTAAGCAGTTTCGGAACAAACTTCACTGACACACATCTCATGCCCAAAACGTTCAAAAAAATTTTCAACATTTTCAAAAAATGCCAACATCCTCAGCAACTTCTCTGATAGTGATTCGACGATTTTCCAATATAATTTTCTTCACTGCTTTAACGTTCTCATCTGTTGTTGACGTGCTTGGGCGTCCAGAGCGAGGTTCGTCATTGGCATCTTCTCAACCATCTTGGAAGAGCTTGTACATCTTGTAAACATTTTTCTTACTCAGAACAGTTTCACCGTATGCCACTGTCAACATTTCAAATGTTTTGAAGCACTTAATTCCATTTTTTATACAAAATTTGATGCAAATCTTTGATCAATTTTTTCTGATAGCAGAAAATCGCCGAGCAAAACACTTCTAACCTTTATGCCTCTCACAAACAAACTAAAATGCTATATAACTGAAATTGTGGACATATGTTCGACATGAATGTACCAACACAACAAAATAAAAAAATCGATAATCGAATGTACGTTGCCTGCAAAATTTGAAAAGTCACCTTACTTTTTGAACACACCTTGTATAATCATTTATTTAGAATTTGATTTTTGTTTTGAGCTAAGGAAGTCTGTCACTTGGCTGATGAACTACAGGTCTGGCTGACATAAGTTTATACAAAATCTATTATGTTAATTTTTTTTTGTTAATGATCAATCCTTTTTAATACTTATTGTATTTTGTTTAATAAGCTCACATTATTATTATTTAAATCGATGTAAAAAGTATGTAATTTATGTGAAATCAAATAAATTAGTAGTAATTAATGAATATGGGTGAAGAAATGTTGCATACACCAAAGTGTACAATATTGTAATGTGTTTAATTTGTAATATTGCAATAAGAGGATATGTAGTATGTATGTTTTGTTTATGTTAATTGGACTGTAAATAAAACAAATACTGATTCAAATTAACAATTGTATATTAAAATGTTCATGATTTAATTTAATTTGCGTTATATTGTTGAAATATATATATAATTTAATGGATGTACATATGTACTATATGCTATATAAATTTTGAGTGAACAATATGAGTCTTCAAATGATAGATTGAGACTAGACTAAGCGAGACAAGACTGAACTGCTGGACTGTCAGATTAAAGTGCAGTGCCAACTTGTATAATATAGATGGAGTTGAATGAATCTCCAGGATCTGTGTGTGGTAAGGAGCTGAGTGAATTTTCAGTTGTGTCTCAACATACTGCCTACCATAATTTAATACATCTTATGATAATATTATAAGACTGAATCCAACAAACTTGGCGACTAGACCGTACTGTATAATAGCGTGTTACGCACTAACAATTAATGAGTAAAAACATAACACAAGTTTAATAAAATACAAACAAATTAATGTGGAAAAGAAGGAAAAACTGATATTTAACAGACATGGTTCCAGACAGCAGTGCTGCCTGAACATACTATACACAACATAGCATTTATTTCTATACAATTACATATATGGTTACTAGTAGTCGATTACAACTAAAGGTGGACTATTATAACTAATTACATACATACACAAACACACCCACACGAATTAAATATTTATTATTAAACTGAAGGTCTGATAACTTCTATTCTCCTATAATTACAATAAAGTCAACTAGTAAAGGGCAATGGGGAAAAGTCACTGTAATATAGCAGTGATATATTGATTTGTTTCAACAAAATTATAATAATTAGTAAGACTTAACTGGAAAAGTAAGGAGAGAAAATATAAGTGATACACGCTGCACAAAAGCATACTCATCAAAATCACAAACTGAAAAAATGGAACAATCCACTCACACATAGAATTCCATTTCAAACTGGCAACAGGTAATGGTCATTTAAAACACATCTACAAAATAAGTAATAATAATAATAACAATTATAATTACATAACCAACAGTAAATAGCTGTACTCCCCCCCTAATATTCAATAACATAGCTTTTAAAAGCATACTTTGATTCATAAACTGACATGTGAAGAAAACAGCAAAAAAAATAGTAATTCTTTTCATCCAAGATAAAGCTTAAAGTCTGTAACACCAACCATTCAGGTGCTATAAGAACTAGTCCTGCACTATTTCCCTGGTCTTCCCATACTTCTCTTCCTTCTTGAGACATACCTTTCAACAAGTTTTGATATTCAGCCATCAATCATTCTTCATATGTGCTCAAGTGATTGCTTTCTATGATCATTGATTCTTATAATCTAATGAGATAATGACCATCTCTTGCCTTACACTAATGTTTTGTCTTCCATCTCATCTAGTGCATATTGCAATAAATCTTAAAAATCTCATCAGTAGTTTGTAGTCTTTGGTTGTGAGCAAATCTTTATGTCATGATTTATTTCCATAGAGGAACTACAAATTGATAGAAATTTATTTTTTGGGCTTTTTTTTAATTGTCCCATTCATTTTGTTAAACCACTCAGAATTTTATAAATCTTTACTAAAAATAAACATTACTTAAAACATAAAATAAAATTCTAAATAATTCTATATGAATAAAATTTTAAGAGGTACATTAATTTTTTAATTCTTTAAAGTGTAAATATCTTATATAAAAATATAAACATTTTTTAAATCCTCTGGAATTTTACTATAAAAAAGAAATCCATAATAAAAAAATCAGTGAAGCATCATAAAAGCTCAAAATATTAAAACATTTACTCGTATAACAAAATAGCTATTATTATAAAACCTGAAAATAAATGAGTAAACATATTTTAACCTGTGAAAGTGCATCAGCTATACAATGAAACTGATGATTACAAACGACCCTCCATAATCCAAGAACTTGTGCTGCATGATCGACTAATGTTCTTAAGGCATCTAAACTTTGTTTTTCGGCAAGCTGAGCTTCTTGTAAACGACTTCGTTGACCGGCTCCAATCAAACTGTCAACTCCAGAAGCAGATGCAGACCTAAAGAAAGTGCAAAATTTTATATAATAAATATATGAAGCGTTACAGTAAATCTTCTTTAAATGCAAAAGTAAGCATAGTAAATTTTACAGAATGTATACAATATTTACTTACAATGATGCTGATGAAGAGGAAAACTGAGTATTCTTTTCAAGAAATGATTTAAGAGCAAGGAGATGTCCAGCAACAATAGCCACTTCTTCACCCATAACACTTGAAACAAGCTGAAAAAAATTTCAAGATTAACTTGTTTCTCCAATGTTAATTAAATTAAATCCTATAATGATAATAACTATATTCTGAAAACACACTTAAATCACCCTTTGAAGAAGAGTTTAAGGGGTCTGTACCATGATTCTGGGTAAAAAAAATAAAATTTTGATTTTGTATTTTTTCATAATTTTAACTTCCTTCTTTACAGGAACCATTGTTTATCTTTAAAAAAGGTGTTTTAATCAAGTTATTACATTTTTAGTGAATCGTTGTACAGTCATTAATTTCTGTCTCTCAACTTGTACAAGAACTGATACATTTTTTGCTGTTATTTCTTAAGATATTCTTTTTTCACTTTCTCATTGCTTTTTAAAGGTAATTTTTGTGTTACCAAATTGTTTGCATTATTATTTAGCAACTACACATATGACATTTTAGTGTGTTTGTTATTGTGTAGTAGAAAGTGAGGTTAGAAAATAGTTTGATGGTTATTTTGATGAAAAAATGAATTGTAAGTTTACCATTATTGTTTAAAAGAGAGTACAGGAAGAAAAAGTTAGTTCTGAAACTTCAGTATTTGAAGGCTCAATGGACACTAGTGATGCATTGGATTCTTCAGTTGCTAGTACATCATCTACAAAAAAACTTTTGTATTTGAAGAAAAAAAAAAATATATATATATATATACATATATTCACTACACAAATAACTTGAAAAAATATCAGTGTGTATAAAATACTCTAAAATAGAAGTGTACAAAATTTCAAGCTGTAAGTGTAACAGAAGTTGAGAAAATAGGACATGAAATATATTCTGCTGAGTCTTTTTTTTTTGCTGAGTTCTATGGGAAGTGGCTTTCAAAGATTTATTCTCCTGTTAGCATTTACCCTTACTACCCTTTAATTTCCAGGATAGAAATTAAATTTCATGTGATAAGTCTAGATGTAGAAAACTCTACATTGTAAGGGGACATAATTTAACATCTCATCCATAACATAAACTGAAAATTTTAGAAGAAATTAACTCCAAGAATAAACATTTTTTTCCACGCACATGAAAATATATAAAATCTGTTAATTTATCATAAGTTTATAGCATATTGTAAATGTCATTTCAAAAGAAAAAATAAAACTTAATAAACATGTGGAATTAATAACTGCCCATAAATAGCACAAATACAAACTAATGTTCCAAAAGGCAACCATGAGAAATTATAACACCATTCAAAAGCAATATCAGTTGTGAGTGGAAAAAGGTATAAACATCATTAAAATATCATGGAAGAAAGAATACATATATATATATATATAAAACAAATATAATAACTACCATCCATGGCATCTGCAGGTCTAGATTAATATAACAATTAATAAAAAAAATGAACTAAACTTTGGAAATACAAAAATATAACAATGTATAAAAAATACATTAAAACGACCTACATATTGTTTATTATCATTCATTGTCACTCTCTGAACAATGCGAGTATCCCATAAAGGACGTAAAATACGACTCAGATATAAATACAATCCATTGTGCTTGGCAGAGAAATAAACAGTATTTGTTTCTGTAGAAGAGAATGTTGACTTGCCTATTGGTGTGGAAACAGTTCCAGGATTAAAACCTTAAACAAAAAACATATAAATAACAATTAATAATCAAATAATTGTTATAGAGGTAGAATCGTAAAAATTATAAAAAGCTCAAGATGTCAACAATTTATAATTAGAAAAACAGTTACAAACATTCAAGCTGCTTAACATTCTATTTGCTGGTTAAGATAATTCTACACAAAAATTATAATTAATTTGTATTAAACCACTGAAAATTTACTAAAATTGTCAGTTTTCCTAAAATTGATTGTCAACATCTTTATTAAAACAATAAAATAAATATACAATATGTATATAAGTTGCACTGCGTTCTTGTTTACAAAATGAAGTAGTGTGAACATTCCTTCTCTCTTGTTCACACTCATCCAGACTGAAAGTAATTGGTTCAAATAATTGCAAAGGCTATTTTTTTTACATGCAGCCATGTGTTATCATGTACAGAAAAAATTAAACTTTTGGTATATTTAGTAAATTTTTAATTTAGAATATAATTTTTTTGAAAAACATAATGAGTGTAAATAATAACATATCTGTTTACACTTGGCAACATGGAGATTGCGGCTCACTGAGTACTGGCAACCAATTTTTACATTCTTCACAACATTTTATTTCCAATTATGTTTAATTCACTTAAAAATATATGGTTGCAATTTGTTAAAATATATTAATTACAATACAGTTAAAGGTAATTCCTGTTAATATTTTCTAGGCAACCCAGCAATAATGTATTAAATTATCATTAATCATTCACTTCACTAAATCGAATTACATAAAAAGAAACAGATAACTGCAAGAATTAGTTGCCAGATCTTGTACTATAACAATTTGTTTTACATATTCTAAACGTTGCCTGCCTGCAAAATTTTTCTCATCTACTTGTCCCTCCAATATCAAAGCGACTATGCAAGGATGTCTTAATATGTGGCTTATAAGTCTGTCTGTTTTTTTTTAACTATATTTTTCCAAATGCTTCTTTTTTAGTCTTCAATTTGCTGTAACACGTTTTTATTTGTCAACTGATCCATCCATCCTATTTTTAACATTCTTCTGTAACACCACATTTCAAAAGCTGCTATCAATATCCAAGTCTAAATAATTTGTTTCAATTTTATAAACAATCATTAAAACACACAGTCGGTAACTCAACATAAAAATTAATATATGAAAAAAAAAATTCATACTGTGAAAGAAATATTAAGTGGTCCAAGTTGCTTTTTTTAACTTTTAGTTAATCTATGGTTTCCGGTTCCTTTAAATGAAGAATATTGGAGCAGGGCAAGATATGAATGCTTTTATAGTTAAGATACAGTATTCAAAAACATCAAATTTTTATTTAAGTACAGCTTATTTTTCTTTTTATGCAGTTTTTATTTCTCAATTTTTCTTTAATTTTAGTGAAGTATACATTCCTCAATTGTTTCTTCATATTTTTAAAATTATTTGGAAGTTAAATTTAATTTATTTTCTTTACATAATTATTTTTTTCTATTTAAGTTGGATATATACTTTTCACTTTTTTTTGTATGCTGATGAAATATAATAATGAAGAAGAAAACAATACTGAAATACTGTTAGAAGAATTTCTTGTTACTTATAGTGCTTATAGCTTGATGAAGGTTTTTAAAATTAGTGTGAGTAAAAATTGGGGTATTTAATGTATTTCAGAAGTCTATATTAAAGCAAAATATTTTACGCGTAATCACAAAATCACTCATACTTCACTTCTGTTATAATAAACAAATTTTAATATTTAAATATTTCTTTGGAATATTTTTACATACAAAACATTCCACTTTGGGAACTTGAGTTATAGAAAAATTTTATGACTGATAAGAAAAAATGCATCAAACACTAATACAGACAAATCATATTATAGGCATGTAGATGTGGTGATATACACCACAAAATACACGAGGTCTGTTCAAAAAATAGACAATCTTTTCTAAAAAAAAAAAATTTATTGAATACTTGTAGCATTATAAAATTAATCTCCTTAAAAGTGCTCTCCTTATGCACCCTTTCATTGTACACTTTTCCCAATATCCCACCCACTTCAAGAAACAACTTTAGCATGCACTTTTCAAAATAGCTTTCAGTGTTCAGCAAATTTCTTTTATTGACTCTTATTTCTCAAATTTCTCTCCTTTAAACAGTTATTTTAGTTTTGAAAATAAAAGTCAGATGTTGCTATGTGGGGTGGGGTGAGTACTGGGTTTGGCAAAAGTTTTCTGAACAAAAAGTGGAATGATAATTCCACTTGTGAATTAGTGGAATATCATGTAGACCGATGCATTATCATGAAGGAAGTGGCATGAAAGTTAAGGGCTTTTCTTCCTCACACCCAGACTTTTGTCTGCCCTCTAGTTTGAAACTGGTAATGAAAAATGTCTTTTATGTAAAAAAAAATACTGTTATTATATTTGTGTAACTATTTATTTATTATTCCAAATAATTTACTATTTTGAATGACTATATTGTCTGCCTCTGGTCTTATTGATGATGAGCCAAGTCTGGTGATGATTTTCCCATCCCTAGCAAGTACAGATTTTATCTGTCCTTGCTGGGATGGGAAAATTGTATTGTAAATCCAATTGTATTGATTTTCACATCATACTTGGATGAGTATGAGTGATACCTATTCCTCATCACCTTTTATTATTGATGACAAAGATTTCGTTATCTTCATGATTCAAAATTTTCCAACAGATTGCTAGATAACTGTCTTTTTGCTCTTGTATTAAATGTTTTGGAAAGGACTTGGTAATGATTTATTGCATTCCTAATTTTTCAAATAGATTTTCATGTCATGAACCCACCAAAATTTCATTAACTTATACTATCTTGCAAATTGTTAAAAATCAAAATTTGAATTGACAAATCATTCACTTGGGCAATTTGAGATGTGACAATTAACATCAAGTCACTATAACACTCTGTGTAACTGACAATCATTCTACCATTCTCTTAATCATTTTGTGCGTTTTGATAAACATTTTACAAAGCTTAACACAAAATTTCACTGTAACTATTTGATTAAAAATTTCAGTTTCACCTGCTTCAAGTGAATGCTACACAAAAAATAATTGTCATAGATACTTATAATACTAAAGAATTGTTTGTTAGTTCCCATTCTTTGCTGTAATATCAATTCCACTTCTCAAAATATCTCTGTAAGCACTAGCGAATACAAGTTATTTTTTATCAGATTTCATACATACATAATTTATTCTCAAAATAGGAACCTCTGAGGCAGAAGACAATGGTAAGCAGGTTTCTACACAATAAACCATCATTTTTATACACCATACATCAATATCCTTCATGAGTAAATTTTTTTTGTTCACAATAAGTTTTCCCCAAAAAATTGATTATATACATGAATTACAGAATTATCTAAATTGATAAAATGACGAAAAAAAAAATCAATATTAGGGATTTCGAATACAAAAAAAAAAAAAAATAGCAAACATATTATATAAATATATTTTTTCTTTTTCTACTTCAAATACCACAAAAACAATTATTGCAGTTCATATATTGTGTAATATTAGAGGACAAAGTAACTACTCAACTAGTATGACTTCTAGCAATTGGTAAAAAAATAACTTCTCTTTAGTGATACACAAAAATTCTCTTTACATAAAGAGCACACTTCATAATCCTTCATTAAAATTATTATGAATGAATGATATCTCGCATCTACAGCATTTTCTCTTTAACTGAAAAAAAAAAAAAAAAAAAAACAATAACAAGCTGCTTCACTAGAAATTTTGAAAGGTAAGTAACTAAATATTCATATGACAGATAAATGATTGCAAAGTATTTATTTGCCCAATTATAATCACAACTGCAAATAAAAAAAATGTACCTGCAGGAAGAGATGAATAAGGGATGAATACACAAGGAGAAGAGTGGTGTGATTGCACTGTTCCTACTTTAGGTTCTCCGCCATATAAGAAGAATGCTCGAGTTGCCCATTCTGATAGCTGCAAACAAATCATAAATTAAAAATAACAAAAATGTAGAAGAAATATTATCTGTTCAAAAGAAAAACTCTAAGATTTATATTATTTATAAATTTAAATATTTGAAAGTATTTTCCTAAAGAGATAGATGTGTGAACAGTAACACAACCTGTAAACCACCATCGCTGCCACCAATAACAAAATATTTTTAATACTTTTCTATTCAGAATAGTAAAAATTAAACCCACTTAGAATAATAGTATTTCATTAGTCAGATGAACTGCTAGTTACTAGTTAAATAGATGTATTTTATATTAATCTAAAACCTGTTTAGTTAACTACAGTAAAATATTTTTGAGTGGTTGAAGATTAGTTTCAGTTTGAATTAACTCAGGCAAAAAGTATCAAAAAACTACATAGATTACAAAATTCTATTGATGAATTATGACATATATTTAGGAAATAAGTACTATTTTGAAATACGGCTATTAAAGCTGTTTGTTCAATACCATATTAACCTCCTTCATACATTGGTTGATACAGATGTGATTACAAAAAATGGAGGTCAGACAGCAGGTAAACAGTCTATTTTTTTTTCAATGAACAATAGAATGGCGAGATCTAAAAAACTAATCAGTGTTATAGTCAAACCAGTTATGGTTTTATACTGCTTAAATCCAGATCATTTGAACGAGAGCAAATTTATCAACTTTGCAGCATCATAAATACAGCACTACAATGTCAAAAGAGCTGCACTACACTTGTTGTCATTTATGAAGAGAGTACTCAGAAATTAGTTCTATGATGTGACAAATGTCTTAATAATGGAGTACTATTAAAAAAATGTAAGGTAGCATTTTCTATGCTAATTTTTTTTTTAAAGTACAGGTAACCTTACATAATAATTGTACATTATTTTTTATAGGGGAAAATATACTAAGACTGTGAAAATATATAAATGCATCTGGTATGTTTGATGTGTGATTTATAAAAAATTATACATTAAAATTTATTGTTTAATAATTTATCCTGGCACATAAAATTTTCCTGCCCCAGAAATTACTCTTTGCAAAAATGAAGTTATAAATGAGAAAATATTATTAATATATTTAAACTAATATATTTAAATATATGTTTTATATACGTATATATATATATATATATTAAAGATTATTTTAATATATTAAAACTAATGCCAAGATAGTCAATTTAATATTTATCAATCCTTTGCAAAAATGAAGTTATAAATGATAAAATATTATTAATATATTTAAACTAATATATTTAAATATATGTTTTATATACGTATATATATATATATATAAATA
>JAAAKQ030274223.1:0-10560 GCA_010016005.3 Zanna intricata | reverse complement strand
GTTGGGTTTCAATTAACCACACTTCTCAGGAGTGGTCGAACTGAGATTGTACAAGACTAAACTTCATTCACATTCATCCTCTGAAGTAATACCTTACGGTAGTTCCGGAGGCTAAACAGATAATTAAATAAATATAAAATAGACTGGCTAAAATCCTCACAAATCCACAATCAACAGAAGGTAAATTATTAGAGAAACAGCAATTAAATAAAATCAATTTTGAGGTCGTCTACGAAAAAAGAATACACTCTAATAACTATTATACGTTATAAATAAAATCAACCATCTGTACATATAAGTTAATTTTTAAAAACTACCCTTTTATTAAAAATGATGTAATTAATCATTTTTGAACATATTCACTTACGTAAAAGATTTAACAACATTTTTATTGTCTATGAATAATAATACTCTATAAAAATAGCAATAAAACGACAAATATGTGACATTATAGAAAGAACGAAAGGAAAAAAAACAATCAAGGACATCATAGAGCGAAGAAATAACAAAATATCTGCTATAATACTCTTCTTGAAGACAAAAAACTATTAAAACTCAAGTTATATTAAACGAGCAAGATTTAAGTTCTTTAAGTTATGCACGTACTTGTTTTTAAAATTATGAAGAAAATTTATCGTAAATAAACCGTAACATTGATTTTTTAATAAATTAGTATTTCTAAAATCATGGTCACACAAAAATAAACACCAAAAAGTAGATTATTTTTCATGCATATTTGTAGCTCCAGGGAAAAGAAATGGATCAGGGTTATATAACCAATAAAACTTATTGCAGATTTCCTCTTCAATTTTTTTTCTCGAGAAACAAAACAAGATTATTTACTGAAAAATGGTAGTCTACAAAAACAACAATTTTACATTTTACATTAAAAAAAATATTAAATGCAAGGTATGTTAATACAAGTTTTAAGAATGCCGATAAATAATTATTTTTATAAATCTGTAACTTTTTTGAATATACCGTATTTTAAACATAACTTAACAAGAATATCATCATCATTAAGAAACACATAAACAATACTTACATCAGATATTAAAATTAATTTCCAATTTGATTATTTTTTGACATAACCGTATTTCAAAATAAACGACACAATATACAGAGGAATATAATAAATGTACTGATTAAACACAATAAAAACAAACGTTACAACTAAATTGAATGCCGACCGTCAACTGAACTAGTTGTTGGTTAGAATTAAATCTGTGTCTGTACACCGGGCTACAGTGATACCAACTGAATAATTAGAACATTCCCTCTAACAGCAAACTAAATACAATTTTTTTTTTTTATTGAATAAGAGATGGGTTGGTCTTTATTTTACTACCATCAGTTTTGTTTCATCATATTTTGGGCGTTAAATTTTTAAATAATTTATAACCTTGGTCATGCCACCTGTTTATTTAAAAGTAAATCTCTGAAAAACTCTAATTTGTATTACATCTGTACATTAGAATAGAAATATTTTATTTGAATTGTTCAGTGCAATCTGCTAAATTATGCTAACTAGCTGTTAAGTTTATTTTGTGGCATTCTTTTGGAGGAAAATTTAAGTAAAACGTTATCAGTGAAGCCTGATAACAAAAAATATTATTTTTGTATGAATCTAAATTATAATTATTATTATTATTATTATAAATAAATAAATATATCTAGATATTTTATAATTAATTGTGTATTTTCTGATGCTACTCCGGATCAGGATTTTACACAGTTTCTTTCGACTGATTTGGGCAAATGCTGAGGTTGTTCCATCATTTTTATCTACGCAATGTTATTATCATTTTATATATAATTATAATTTTTATATTATAAAAATTTAATTATAATTTTTATATAATCGCATTTTTATATACGCAGTGATGTTATGTTTATTTATTTTTGATAATTTAATTTTTTCCTGGCTATAATAATATATGTTGCTATAGCAGCTACAGGTATAGTATTATCAATAAGAAAAAATTAAAAATTAGGTAATTTTTTAAGTTTTGGCCATAAGGAGACATTAAAAAAACTAAAAACAGATTTAAATAAATTGTAAATAGTCTGTGAAAATAATTTTTTATTCTAATGCTCCCAAGAGCCAGAAATCATTTTTATCAGACAGATGTTTGTGCATATGTATGCTGGCCTCTGTTGGGTCTTATACCGCTAGATCCCATAGACTGATTTTCTTCAGTACTACCTTCGAGAGGAAAGAAAGCATTAAATTTGTGCAAAAATTGGGAAAAGTGGTGGAGGTATTTTGGCTGAAATAAAATTTCAAATCTTTATTAGAGCACTTTTACGAAATACTTTTCTTACAAAAGTTGAAGTTATTTTGTCAAGATCACCAAACACATAAATTACCAAACATGTTTATTTATTATTCATACTCTCCAAAAAAATGACTATATATTTTTTTTTTTTGGCTATATCTTGGTTTAGAAAACTAGCTAATGGGAGTTTTTTGCATCTATATTTTTTATATCAATAAGTCTTTAAATAAATATAAAAACGTATGGATTATGCTTACACCTAATTATTCAGATGATGTTCCAGAAGTTTTCATTTATTTTGTGCAAATTGTTAAACTAGAGTAAACAGGCTCCTAATTAGCACATTCAATTGGAAGGGCTATCTTCTCAAGGCTTTCTGACCAGTCTGTAACAGTGGGACTTGCCACACTCTATTGTGCTTTGCAACCAGACTGATTTTCAGTGGTTACTTCTTTCAAAGATGCCACTGCTGTTCTATGGTTATCTGATGTGTGACTGCAAAGGGTAAAGATGAAATTCATGGTTCCATCACCCAGATCTGCTCCCTGATCCAGTTTCCTGCTAAAGTTGGTCACCCAAAATTTCTACTGAGTTACTCAAGTTCACAGGATTACTCAGTTAACTTCTTACAGATAATTACTAGTGTTTAAATGAGTGAGTTTAAGTAAGAGAATTTTTTAGTATGAATTCTTACTCTATACAATACATTGTTTGTGTACATTATACGATGCCTTGCATACATAAATAGAACTGCTAATTCTTTGCTTACTTCTCTATCTTGCAGAACCATATTTTAGAAGAAAAAGATTTAGTAAAAGTAACAAAATAAATAAAAATAAATGGAAATACTGGTATTGGGGGAAAAAACAAAGTTCAAAGGATGAAAATGATAAATAAACTAATAGGAGATGAAAATAATCAAATGAAATGACAACTGGCAGAACATAAATGAGTCAATGATGTCAAGGACTTGGCTTAAACAGAATAGGTTGCATTGATAATAACAATAACTGACATTCATAATAACTAAAAATTGTAGTAAGAAACAGGAATAGTTACATACATTCATGTTTCATATGCACTCTTATTTTATATTAAAACAGTAGCTAATTAATGAATTAAGAGTCATTAAATGATAAATGAGTTTGTATGAAATTCACCTGAATAGTTTGTATACTACATGTCTCACAACCCATTATCATAAATAATGAAATTGTATTTGTTGGTGTACTTTATATTGTAAAATTTCTTCAGAATTTTCTATCCTTTTATTTCTTCATAATTTTATTTTTTTACTTAAGCAGGGTTTAGAACCTTAAAACAATTTGGTTTTAAATCTAAACCAGTGTTTTTAAACGCTGAAATTTTTATTAATCTCAAAAGTAAAACTATGAATATATTAAAAAAAAAAAGAAATAATATTTATGAAATAAAAATGTTATTTTTCTGCGTTGTAATCTTATCTAGTGACATAATTTTAGAAGAAATGGATTTTTGGTTGATATAAGTGATAGTTGGGATCAACTATTTGATAGATGGGATTTAGATAAATGCTGTAAATCAACTGAGCCTCAACTGAAAAAAGTAGATGCAGATGTTAGGAGTATATCACTTTTCTTAACAAATAAATGTTACTTTACCAAATGATGTGCTGCTCCCATCCAGGGTAAAAATGTTCATGATATCTTACAGCTGTTTAAGTGTTTGCTCTCTCCTGACTGGAAGTGAGGTTTAACTTGAAATTACTACTGAGGCAGGATTGTTTTGTCTCATGTTGTTTGTCTTATGTATAATCCATGGATCCAGCAATACTCATACAATACACGGATTTCAATTCATGGATGATCATTTTTCTGATCATCCAACTTTGTACCTTAGTCACTCCTACTCCTGTTTTCATAAATTCAAAATTTGTGGGTATAGTTAAACATTCCAGTTGCATTGTGATATACAACCTGATGTGGATAAATAGTTTGTAGAACTTGTGGTATGATCTAACAGGATATGGCTACCAATGGATATTTCTAAAGGCATGTTTCTGTCTGTTGGTTGTATAATACTATTAATAGCTAAAGTTGCTATTGGATAAAGCTAGGCCTAGACTGTCTAATCCCTCAAAATTCTCAAAAATATAAATCACTGATCTTTAAATAAATTAATAATTTTTTTTTTATTATATAACATGAATCAGTTAAACTGAATGTGAATAACAATAATCATAAACAAATAGAAGTAAAATGTGGAAATAAAACAAAATTGGTAATACTGTTTTTTAAAATGTTTTGTTTTCTAATATTATAATTTTGAAGTAATTATTTTCAAAAAAACTATTTAATAATTCACATCCTATGACGTGCTGTGAATATTTCATAATAATAATCAAATGTTAAGGTATCAGAACTGGTAGTTAAAATCTGTAACTGTATTTATACAATTTGTATTTATAATTCTACTTTGGTAATATTTAAAAAAAAAAAGAATTATGATTTAAGTTTATATAATTGGCTGATTTGTAACTCTATCAGAAAAGCTTTTATTTGTATCAACCGATTAGAACAATTCTTTACTTTCACTCAAAATAAATGTGGATTCTACTGTAACTGAAATTGTGTTAGAATAAGCTGAGTAGTTAAATTATCGTAAATAGTGGGATTCAGATTTTACATTATGGCAATGATCTGAAAGTGAAGTGATTCACTGTAGTGATCAGAATCAATACATCCATTATCAGTATGACAGCATGATCAAACTGTTAAATGGACAGAAAATATCAGTACTTGGAAAAGTTGATTTTTACATAAAATTATTTTTTTAATTTTTTCAGTATGATGAAAAAACATTCCCTATAAGAAAATAGCCACAAAAAATGCAAAGATGAGAAATCTACATTTCTGAAAAACTTTGATTAAAATCACAAGTACATTTCTTCAATGAAGTAAAAAAATATAATCAAAACTGATTCACTTGGTGAAAAACTTGAACAATCAATAAAAAACAAATGTAAACAGATCAAATGAGAATTTACTCTCTTTATAGAAATCAACAAATAACCTGGTAAAAAGCTACAAGAAATTTCTTAAAACTCATTGCTCAAGGTTAATGTTGAATTTTGACTTTTAAGATTCAATTGGTTATGTTGTTTTTTTAATTCCGCTTTTTGGCAAGGTTCAAAGTTCATTAAAGAAAGAAACAAATAAAGCCTTAGTACAAGATATTTAAAATTTATTAAATTCAATTTATTTCTTAAATTTATTATTAATTAACTATTTTAAATCATTATTAAGTTGGTAATTAACATAGGGAATATCAAATGATAGCCCCTACATTGTGTAATCACTAGCATTGTACAATCACAATACTAGTACAAATTAAAAATAATTCCCTAAAGTGGTTTACCATTCTTTTGACAATTATCTATTAAAAAAAAAAAAAAATCAAAAATAGGATACTTAGAAAAGTACTGTAAGATAAAATATTAAAAATACTATATCATTTTGTTTTTTTTTTTTACATGTGAAATTTTACTAAAATTATTAGTTATAAACTTATTTTATTGTAAATGCAATATTATAACAATTACATATTTTAAATAATAAATATTATTTCTCTTTTAAGGGTCTTTTGACTTTAGGAGGAAAGAAATTTTGTTTAACATACTTATAAGTCAGGTTACATGCTTCTTAATTCATTCTGCTTCCATTAATCTTTTACTGAATGAGCTTGAATAAGGAGGAATTTCTAATCTTAAATTTTCATTATTGATGTTAAATGTTTAACAAACCACAAATGCCAGCTGTCACAAATATTTATGAATATTCTACACTATACTGTACCATTCTGCATGTTTTCCTATTAAATTTACTGAACAATGCATTTTAATATTAATTTATTTGACATAACTTGCTAGTCTGAAATGTTTCTGTTAGCTTTACTTGTCAAAAACTTACTAGTGTTATGTTTTATTTAATTTACATGTTTATGTGCTTTTTCTTATATTTTACATGTTTGTATTTTCATATATATATATTTATATAATATATAAAATTTATCATACAGTATATATATAATAAATTTTGTGGTAATAAATGTTAACAGTAAATGTTCATAAATATATATATTTCACTCTAACAATAAATTCTGAATTAATAATATTCAATTATAAAAAACATTGCTAAAAATAAGGGGTTAAAGTATGTAGCAAACTAGAAATTCATCAATCTACACTGCTGTTTTGGTGGTCATGGCATGGTAGGTAGTTCCTGATATTTTTTGTTTGTATTTTTGCCAGGAGAACATTAATTTGAATGGGAAAACTTAAAATAATGGGAATAAACTAATAATATTTCTTAATGATCATGTGTCCTCATCAAAAGCGAGTTTCTTGAAGAAAAAATTAACCAAAAAGTTTCATCCATTCCTAAAAAATTACACTTCATTTATACATATTTTATTGGTGTTTTTTTAAATTGATCATCACCACTAAGGAATTATTTTCTTAAACATTTTTTTTTTACCAAAATGCTTTCCTTTGAGTATGGGAGCCCCAAAATGAAAAAAAAATTTCTGAAATTTCAAATTTTTATTGCTCAAATGAATTTTATTTAATAATAAAGTTACTAAAATAACTTTTACCCCTCCTTTGATAGTGGGGCTTCCAGATTTTTAAAAATGTTGATTTTAATTTATTTAAAATCAATTTTAGTGAATAATTTAATCATTACTTGAGCCCATCATTTAATCATATACTTGAGCCCAAAATGTTTTGGTTATCAGCCTTTTTTTTGATTATCCAGCATTATGTCTGTGACTGATGTTTTTACTATTTCTTACTATGAGAAACTAGAACAAAGATATTTAAATTAATTTCATCCTTTGATGATACTTCCCTAGACCTTCCAATTTCCAATATTGGTTTTTTGCTACTAATTATTAAATTCTGTTCATGTAATGCAGAGGTGCAACGAGCAGAAGCATCTAAACAGAGAATAGCTGTCTACAGACTTCACATCAACAAATCTGTGTTAAATATTTGTAAGCATCAAAGTATTATTCAAATTCAATCGGTCAAACCCAATTTTTTCCGGGAATTCACCTGAAAAAACTAACTGAAATTAAGATAAGGAGAATTGAAGTCAGAGGCATTTTAATGAAGAAGATAATACAAATTAGGTAATATGTGAAAAAATAATACACTTTTTCAGAGATTGATCCTAATGTTACTTTATTTTATCGGATAGAAAAAATTAAAAACTTTAGGTGAAAGGATGAAATCATTAAATATAATAAACTTTTATTATGATTCAACATCACAAGCAGCAACAACAATGAATTTAATTATTAACATTGCAGAACTATATAATAATAATTGTAATAATAATATTTATATATTTCTTAAAATACAATTAACAATAATATATATCTTATTATCACATAGATATTATACTTATTATTCAATATTAAATTTAATAATAAATATCATAATTTACAACATATAATAATAATAATAATATTTATAATCAGTTTTACTATATATTAAATTGTTTTAATATATATTTATTT
The DNA here is from genome assembly GCA_010016005.3 of Zanna intricata. Lineage (NCBI taxonomy): Eukaryota > Metazoa > Arthropoda > Insecta > Hemiptera > Fulgoridae > Zanna > Zanna intricata. The sequence goes on along the minus strand of JAAAKQ030274223.1, from coordinate 2,722 downwards.
TTTAGTAGCAATAACAAGTACTCCAACAATATATATGAGTATTTCATAGTAAACATAAACTTGCGCTCCAAAGTCCATTAAACTTTAATATAATAATTTCAAATACATAATACAATTATTAACAATATTAAAAAATTAATTTAAAAAATGCCATAAAATAATTTAAAAAAAGTAAAATTATTTTGCCATTATTTAGATGGTTTTTATGACCAGTACCAATGTTATTTTTAATAATATTATAAAACATTAAAAAAATAATAAAATTATTTATTTTCTAATTCTGTTTTTGTATTTTTCAGATTAATAATTTCTTCACATCAGTAAATTTATTATTGAACAAAATAGTGTTCAAAAACAAATAAAAGCAAAATTAACTACTATTACAAAAAAAGCTATTGGTTTAAAAAATACAGTCCCATTAATTTATTCTTTATTTTGTGCCATGTATATTTATCTAATTATAATAAATTTAAATTGTCATTTTAACTTGTTTGTACAAAATTCAAAGAAAAAAATTACATATTTGAAACATAATATTATGTTTTAAATTTAGTTGGAAGCATACCGAAAGCTGGTGAAACTAACTAACCATGTTATGATATTGTAATTTGGAGAACTTTATTTTCTGAAAGTTCATTAGTCTTTTATTATTTGTGATGAAATTGTTACAAATTTAGTAATGTATATAAATTTAGTATATAGAAGTATATTATATGTGTGTATTAGGTTATTACAGTTTTTATTGCAAGATAAAAATAATTGCTGATATAGATTAATTTGTAATTTTTCATAATAATAACTTATACCTTTATATTAAAAATTTAACAAATGATATTTTTTGCAGTTTGTTGAAATAAACTTATGTTCAATTTTTACAGTTTTTTTATTGAGAAGTAAAAAATAGAGCAAGAGGGTGCTTTCATTTTAATTCATATGTTTAGGATTAAGTCCATTATAACCATCATCATTTTATTGTTATTGTAGTGATAAATCTGCTGTAGGGTGGGCCATTATAAACTGTTGTCTCTAATTACATTAATCCTTAGCACATTATCCTATATCTTGTAACATTTTTGTATAATTTTTGTGTTATTACTGTAAGGATTCCTTATAATGGTTTTTTACAATGTGTTAATCTCTTAGCCTGCAACTAATTATCTCTTAAAAGTTATTATTAATACATACATATATATATTTTGGCTAAGATCATCATAATTTGCCATAATTAATTCATTATAATTATGATGAAGTTAACAAAGATAGATAATTTTTATTCAATAAAAAATGAATTATCTTCTCTCTCATTTATGTACATCTCCCACAATTATTTTTCTCTTTTACTTTACTTATTATTTCTTCATTGCTGATTCTACCTGTCCATCATACCACTTCCATTCTTATCCATAACCATATCATATCCCAAAACTCTCTAGATATTTCTTAAAGCGCTGAATCCTTGGGACTTTTTGTGGTTAAAATGATCATACGGTTGCCATTTAAATCTCACTAATGCATTCCAGTTTATAAAAAATTTATTCAGAAAAATGTACAGAAATTAAAATTACTTATATTAACATTTTAAATATGATTTGAAATAATCAATGGATAATGCCTTTACTTGGAAAAAATTCATAATAAAAAACTGGAAAATGAAAGTAATACATGTTTTAAATTTTCAGTAGTTCTACTTAAACATGTCAGCTGTTTGGATACACATTATCTTCCTCATACATTAAGAAGTATTCTGTACTGGATTTACAGAATTTTAAATATTTAAATAGAAAATTTTCAGGTTCTAAAGATATTTTATTAAATTAAGTACCAAATATTAATTAGAGTAAAAACATTCCAATCTAAAAATATTGTTTTTTAATGTGGTATATAATATTGCAAACATTTTTAATGAATCGTTATTATGAATTTATAAAACCGATCTGTTTTGCATTACAAATAATTAAATATTTGCAGAACAGTATTCAATAAAGAGAAAATTCTTTTTTGTGATGGAAGCGTTATTCACCGATTGGGAATGTAATGTTAATTATGTCTTATTAATGTAATGATTGATCTTACAATATCAGTATCTAACATTTATATTAATTTTCTGAATTTATTTTTGATCAGGAAATGAATTATTTAATTCACTCACCAAAATAATTCATTAAAAAGAAATTTAAAACATTTAAATCTTATTGAATTTAAAATAATTTTGAATAATATTGTCTGATCCCAATAATTAATACAAAAAATAAAAATTATTTATCTGACATGGTCAATGAAAATTTATCCTTTATTTATTTTAAATAAGGTGTATAATAATAATAAACAACATTCTTTGTATAGTCTATTTATGTGATTTGTATTTAAATAATTTTTTTAATCTGTTTTTTTGTCAGTTAATTTACCAAGGTATTTTGTCTAGCGTTACCAATCCATTATCATTAATATTTGCTATTAAGATAAAGATTTTAATTTATCATGATGCTAGATTATATATACAGATTATTAATGATGCTAAATATGATTAATCATTGTTATATATTGTCACCATCTGTCACTGATTACCATTTTATGGAATTTGTACTTTGCATTTAGGTAATTTCAAAATATGACACAAAGTAAACAATATATCATACATTGCTCTTGTTTTCTCCTCACACACACACACACACACACACACACACACACACACACACACACACACACACACACACACACACAC
>JAAAKQ030274201.1:0-10560 GCA_010016005.3 Zanna intricata | reverse complement strand
AGATGGGTTGATAAAGTGACAGATGAAGATGTGTAGCAGCAAATCGATGAAAAATGAAAAAGAAACATTTGGAAAAAATATAGTTAAAAGAAGAGATAGACTTATAGGCCACAGATTAAAGCATCCTGATATAGTCGCTTTGATATTAGAGGGACAGGTAGATGGGAAAAATTGTCCAGGCAGGCAACGTTTGGAATATGAAAAACAAATTTTTAGGGATATAGGATGTAGAAGGTATAGCGAAATTAAAAGACTGGCATTAGATAGGGAATCTTAGAGAGCAGCATCAAACCAGTCAAATGACTGGAAAAAAAAATTAAAGGCCCAATCAGGATACACAGAATATATTAACTGCTTGACTGAACGATAACATACAAATAAATGGTCAGATGGTTTGCCCTTAGTTCCATGTTTTTACAAAAATATTTTTATCCAACTTTCACCATCAGTACATGCTAATTGCGGTGAATTTAATTAATCGCCTCCAATGTTGTAAGATAACATACACAATTTGTACATTATCGTTACATTATCAGGCGAGATTAGCAACGAAGCGAGCGTAGGTTATCATTGGCTTAAATTTAAACTTCCTTTTCTTACAAGGATTTCTCGTTATCTCTTTACCTTAGAGATTGGTATTAGTTGATTTTTTTTAAATTTCTTGTTATCATTTCGACATCCACCATAGCTTGTCTGTGTTTGTCGATGTACACTGCGAAGGTCCGAATAAGCAAATATTTCGGTCTTTCATCGATGTATTTGTTATGTGTCAACATTCACCGGAGTATATTGATATTCTCTAATTTCGGTCTTTCACAGTAAACTATATATATATATATATATATATAAATATAACTGCTAATAATTTGTTAGATAAATAGAAAGAAGCTACGTTAATTACAAGGATTGGCTGAAAAATTGCATAGTAGCTTATAACTCGCAAATGAAAAGAAATAGTAAAATGAAATATAAAAAATCATTTTATTTTCTACAAAAATTAATTTTAATTTTTCCGTTTAGTCACCATCTACAGCTAAAAATTTCTTCTATGAAACTTGGTGAATAAATTATCTCATTTGGTTAATGAATAATACTGGCAGTCTTTCCTTAATCCATGACCTCCTGCGTCCATCATCCATGATGAAATGTGTAACCTATAATATACATTTTTAATTGAAGAGAGAAATGAAAATCGCAGGAATCTCGTGAGTATGGAGGTTGTAAAATAGGTTCAAATTTCAACTTCATAACAGAATGGTTGCACGCCAAGTGTGTGTGACAGAGCATTATCATATTGCAGAATTATCAGTTCAGTAGATTGTTGTACATTTAAGTTTCCTAAGGTGTACTAAGATTTCTAAGTAGAGCAACGAATTTAAATCAGCTTCCAAGCAATCAGTTATATATACATGTTTGAAAACCAAAATATTATCAGAAAATGTTTTTTTATGGAGAGGGTTATATTTTGAATTGTATTGATTGTGGCAAACCGGTTATGGTGACAAAACCTTGGTGTCCATATTTCATGCTCTGACATTTTTCTTTCATTTTTAATGATGTACCTTAGTTTTATCTCCACTTGCAATATTGAGAATGAAATCATCTTTTTTCTATTAGTACTCGTTATTTTAGACACTTTGGCATATCTTACTCAATCCAATAACAATGACAATTGACAATAAACGAGTACTGGAATGTTTGTAGGAAAATAAATGTATCTGTCTCTTGGTGTTACATTTTGTTCTCCTATTAGATTCCAGTGTGTATTACGTTCCTACCTCCCATCGTAAATGAAGTACCCAATAAATTTTCTTATTGTGTAATTTTGTGTATGGATATCTGTTCGTCATTTGTAAGTCATTAAGTTCATACCATTAGGATAATTTAATAATTATTAGTATTGTAAATATTACTTACTGCCAGCCATTGTTTCGCTGATGCTAAATTCGAACGTATGAATATAATTAATTTTGTATTATATTTGTCATATGTAATTTATTTCGTTGTCTTGTTTCTTCCTGTGTTTCACTTCTTTTATATTTTTTCATTCTCTTGGTTCGAATTGTGTGTCGACCAATATTTTGTCATTAAATTATAAAAGTTTTATGTTTGATATAAATATTAACATTATTATTTACACTTTTATAACTTACGAAAACTATGAAACGGAGAACAAACTAAAAAAAAAAATAAATAAATTTTACAATATTACTTCAGTATTGATTTTTTTTCTTTCTTCTTATGACCGTAGGAATATTTACCACAGTTGATACCTGACCAATCTCACTACTATATAAATCATAAAAAAGAACCTATAAATAAAAACAACCATAAAGTTCTTTTACTAAATTTAATGTCGTTGTATATATCGAATATATGTCGTCTATATCGATTCTCAAAGTTTATATCGATCGTTATCAATGCCAATATCGACTTCCTTGGACAGCTATTGTATTAGAACAATATTTTGTCATTTTGGACGCATTGTTATTTAAACATGTAAACTAATAACTAAATTTTGTTATATTATGTTTTTTAATAAACTTTGAATATGTTATGTTTGACTTTCGTTTCTATGGACTTACAATTTTACCATATTCTATGAAATACCATTTTACTGAGAATCAAATTCTCTACAAGTTTTTCTTAAAATCTTTGTGTGTTTATTATCCATTTTACAAGTTATTTTACGCCAAACATAAAATAGTGCCGGCCTCCATGGCACGAGTGATAGCGTCTCGGCCTTTCATCCGGAGGTTCCGGGTTCGAATCAGGCATGGCTGTTTTCAGACACGCTATAATTCATTCATCTTATCATCTGAAGATATATTTAATGGTGGTTTCGGATGTTAAAAAAAAAAAATAGTGAATTTTTCGATCCCCCCCAAATCTTTTAACTTTTATCTCAGACTTTTTGAAAACTACTAAAAATTCATTTGTGGGACTTTTTTTCTTCAAATTTGTAAGGTTAAATTTCATACAAAACCATTACATTTATCACTTAATTTGGATCCCAAAAATTACAATCTGGTGCAGAAATCAGGTCGATGTATTTTATCAGCCGACATTCGCTAACGAAGAATTTCAAAACTTAATATGATTTTCTATTTTTTCCTATAGATATCCTATAAATTTTTTTTTTTTTTAATCTCCGGAACCTCCGTTAAGGTATATCTTCAGAGGATGAGTTGAATTAATTGCAGCGTGTGTGAAAAATGTCATGCCTGACCGGGATTCCAACCCGGGACCTCCGGATGAAAGGCCGAGACGCTACCACTCGCGCCTCGGAGGCTGGCCTAAAAGTTGTTACATTTTTCGCGAACCACTTTGTATAACCACGTATAAAAATTTTTATAAATTTCTGTGGTCAGCATGAGTAGTTAATCAAATTATAAAAATGAACGTTTTAAAGGATTTTAAGAAGTATAATGTTCTAGAAAAGGATTATATATGAAGACAGAAAAATAACTCTTTTTAGACTAGTGTCTCCAGGCGATGAGTAAAATATTTATGAGGAAAACGAACCTTTGGAAGTATCATAAAAGATGAAACAAAAGTAGAAAAAAATATAAACTAAAATTTTGCTTCCTACATAGTCTCAGAGGAAGGAGAATTTTTACTGATTTTCCGGAACAGTACACTTTATCTCTTCAGTTTGAATTCAGAAAAATAAACAATTTCTTTCTTTGCAGCTCTTTTCCAACACAAATTTATATTCAAAATTAAATAAACGTTTTTTTTGCAAAAGTATTCGTAGTAAGCAATTTAGTGTTTTTAGTAAACAGACTACTATTTCTGTAGCTTTGGAGCTAAAAAAGGGAATAATTATTTGAAATTAATTCGAAGTATTTCGAGTGTATAAAAAACTATTAACTTATATTACATGCACCCTAAAACCTTATTCATGTGAAGAAATTTATTAACTTTTCTGCTTTTATTTTACATCATTTTTATTATTAGTTATAAAAATCATAATTTTGTCCTGTTTATGAGATTCTTAATAGAAAATGTTTTTTGTAATATATATATTAAGAAAAACTCATATAAGAGGCCATTTATTTAATTTCATTTTTAATCTGTTTTAGGTTAATATCATCTTTGATATACAATATGATGGAGGTAACACGTTAGTTACTAATCGCACACACACACGCGCGCGCGCGCGCGCACATTTCATATATATATACATTTGATATACATGTAAAATATCAAAAAGCTCATTAATAACGAAATATTCATTATAAATAAATAGCAATAATATTGAATAAGTGACAAATATTTCATATTTGACCACAGCTTTTGATTCTGTTAACATAACTGATATTAAAACAAGAATTGAGAAAGATAGATTAAAATGTGATTAAAAAGAGTACTATGCAGTAAGGAAGCCGTGTATTGCACTTAACTTACCTTAATATGTTATTGCACTTAACTTAATATTGCACTTGAACTTGGAAGTTCGTTTGATACGTCTTCACTTTTCTTGCTTAAGGAATGGATACATAGGACCTTGAACTCAGCAATATGAGTTCTATTCAGAAAATAACCGAACTTTATTTTTATAATCTTTATTATTAATTTTACAGATTATTGGTCCTTATTCCCTTCAAAGTACTCCCTTCCCTTACTCACAAACTTTCCCAGCGGTTTTTCTACTTCGCGAAGCAGTCCAAGATAGCTTCATTTGAATAGTTTTTAAAGTACGTGATGAATTAGCTTTAATATCATCAATAGCCTTAAAATGACGTCTTTTCTTCACTGATTTTAATCTCGGAAATAAGAAAAAATCGCAAGGAGCCAGGTCTGGCGAGTAGAGATACTGATGGACAAAGTCATCTGATTTTTGCACAAAACTGACGAAGTAACAAAGATCATTGTGCGAGCATCGTCGTGGCGAAGGAACTATGAGTTATCTCACCGCAACACCGGTCTCTTTTTCTCAGTTTTTTTGTAACCATTGTAAAACGCCTTGATAGTACGCACAGTTCACTGTTTCACATTGAGGCAAGAATTCAAAATGCACAATTCCACTAAAATTGAAAAACAGAGAGCATCACTGTGACATTTGATCGAGACCTATGTAATTTCTGGGGGCTGGAGATCCTTTGCCAATCCATTGTGATGATTAAACTTTTGTCTTGATGTAGTAGACGTAAATCCGGCTTTCATCTTTTGTTATGATCCGTTTCATCATCATAGGCTTCTTCAAGAAGTAGCCGAGAAAGGACCACTCGTTTTTCTTTCTTCTTTTGGTCATCAAAGGAGGAGCAAATTTTGCTGGAACTCGATGAATGTTCAATTGTTCAGTAAAAATGCCATGGCATGATCCAACTGAGTAGTAACTTCTTTTTCTTGTTCTCTGACAGTAAATAGGCGATTTGCACGCGCCAGATCGTTGATTTTCTGAACGTGGGAGTCATCAGTTGAAATCGAAGACCTTCTTGGTCGAGGGTTATTTTTGATTGGCTGTCGACCATTTTTAAATCTTGAAAACCATTCATAACTTTGCGTACGACCCAGGCCATCATCTCCGTAAGTGTGCTTCAAAAGTTTCTGTGAAATTTTTCACCAGTTTCACGCAAAATATTATAATGTATCGTTGCTTCCGAAGATCTCGTATTACAAAAAACACTACTAACACTTAAACATGTTGCATTCAAATGATAATAACACGAAAAACGGTTAAAAAGAGAGAGCTATTATATTTTGATTATCAAGTATAACTTTCAAATATATGCTATTCTGTAAGTGATAATATTGGAAAACATCCAAGGAAGGAGAGGTGTAGAAAGAAAAAGAATATCTGGACTTCTAAAATTAAGATCGCCGTGATAATTTTCTCTCTCCAACGAATATAAAATACTTGAAGAAAAAAATAAGTAGGGAGTGTGAATAACGTAAACATGAAATATGGATATTATCCTGACTGGAGTTAATCTTTCTTGAAACAGAGTTCTTAGTTTAACTACAAATTTTAAAATAATTTTTTTAATTGAAACCCAATATAATAGTCACTGAAAATCTTTCTTTACCTTGCACTTTATAGTATCAGATTTAACTGCTAATCAACAACGATGTTATTCTTTTAACACAATCTATCGATTTAACCAGACACCAATACATCAAAATTAGATTCTATTTTCTTTATTTCTCATTTGTACACACACAAATCACACGGAGCTTGCGTACCTGCGTGTGTGTATTGTACATGATAAAATATGTGTTTTCATTTAAAAAATATGATTAAAAATGAAATCATCAAAGTTAAATGATTATCATCTAAAGTTTAAACTTCCGTCTTAGTCTTATACAATTCATAACTTTGTTTTAATGAATCAAAAGTTGAAGAAAAAAAATTTATGGAATGCAAATTGGGATTGCATATATTATATAATAAAATTATTAAGCACTGTTTTTTTTCCAGAATCATAATATTTCTGGAATAGAATTTTTGCGATGGAGGATCTTCCATTATTGAAAATTTTGGATGCCGTTTAATGGCTTGGTGGTTATTACTTAGTTGCCAGTGTATACACGAATTCTACTTTAGTATATTTTTTTCTTTTACATATACAAACAACACATGAATGCAAAATACATTAGTTATTATTTTACTTATGGTAACAGCAGTTATTTTTAAACAAAAATATTCCGATGATTTAAATGCTTCAACATCTGAGGTCAATGACTTAAAAACCGAAAAAAAAAAAAGAAGTTACTTGACGTCTTAGTCGTCATATATTTGTAGCGAATGACAGAAAGAAATGTAATTCAATGAATAACAAACTTTTAAAATGTCTGACAAGTTAAGAGTAAAGAAATAGTTTATTTTCAAAGAGATATTTATTATTTTGTTAGAATACACTATTTTTTTTTTTTTTATTTAATGAATATAAAAAAAAAAAATTTAAACTTGCAAAATACCTTAATTTATTTTTCTCTTTTTTTTTAAATTTACTTTATTATTAATTTCCGCACATAAAAAAAACTTGATGAAAAATTCAAATTAAAGAAACAAATTTCTTCGGGATCTCGTGTTCGAATCCCAAACATGATATTTTTCATACGCTATAATCTCCTATAATCAAAAGCTTGTGTGGTGAATTACTTCATCGAGAAAATAAAAAGCAACATATTTAAAAATGTCAGCATGAGAATAAACATCTCTAAAGCAATTAAATTATCATTATTTTTTATTACTAATTATTAAAGTAATTTCAGATTTACTACATTATAATGATTTTTTTATTAATTCTCAAGAACGTCAAAGGTAATCCATTTGTATTGAGTGATTTACTGTCAACGGGTTATTAGTACATAATACGGAAGAAAATTAAACATTATATGGAAGGATGTGAAACTAGATCTCTGTACCAGCACTGAAATTCCTTATGGCTTACGTGTTCATTGCTCGATAATCAATGGTTAAATTGAAAACACAAGGTAATCGTATACTTCCACACTTACATTTTCTAATTACATTCCTCGATGGCATAATCAGTTGAAAGGATCTAATTTTTTTGAAAAGGGAAAAATTTGGGATGACCGAGGGTGTCTGAGAAAGACGTTAGGAAGTCTTTGCTGCGTAGTCCTAAAAAAATTTGTTAAGAAGTTCAGCAACAAATTAGTAATACTGGTAATAATAGCGTGGAATGTTTTAAGAAAATGCTTACATATGCGTTTCAACGTAATACGTAATAGGCCGATTATGCGTGCCTAATTTGCAATCGAAATTTTGCAGTATGAAGGCAACGACGTTCTCGATCATATTGCGTTCATTAATGAGTCCACATTTCATATTAGTAAAAACGTTAACACAAATAATGTACATTTCGTAGAAAATCTCTAGTTTTAAGAAGATTTACCGTCGGAAAGTTGTCTACCTCCACCCCCTGGAGATATTTATCCCAAACCTTTATCAACAAATTGCCTCAAGCATACGAGTCTCTGCACCAAATTTCATCAAAATCGGTTAGTTCAGTTAAAAGCTATTAAACTTAAAATACGCCAACACACATACGTACCATATGTTTCTGCACTTGTTTTTTTTCGGGGTTCTTAGGTCATGAAACGTCGCAATTGAAATGTTGCAGTAAGAAGACGACGTTCTCGATCACATTGCGTTCATTAATGAGTAACGTTTCATATTAGTTAAAAACTTAACACAAATAATGTACAATTCTAGGGGCTAGAAAATCTCTATGAACTCTTACACTGCGAAAGGGACTTCCAAAAATTACATTTTTTTCTGTGCAATATTATCTCGACATCAAGTTTATGGACCGTTCTTTTTTTAGTGAAGCAAGTGTGAAAGAAGTTTCTTATTTAGATATGATGCGTTCATGGCTCCTTCCTCAACTGCAAGATGGATCAGAGAATTTTAATTGACAAGAGAATGAAGCACCAAAAATAATAAATATTAGTTAGCTTTAGAATCCTTGTATTTTTTGTTTACACCCATTATAATAATGATAATGAAAGTAACGATAGAAAAAATAATTATACAATAATTACAATTATTAACCACGGACCTAACGAAGATCTTGGATTTACTTGATTTTTTATCACTTCAGGTATATCATCTACAAACACTATGGTAGGAAACAGCTATGACTTGACGTCGGACCAGTCGCCCCTTTTAATTACAATGAGCACTACAACGTTGAGGAGGCCTATCCTGCATACAAAATGAAGAGATCAGACTGGATCTCTTTTACACTGGATCGATTAGAAACTGATTGATTCATTTCCGCTCGATACTCCTGACGATATTGACTATGCAACATACTTTCTAACGTCGGTCATGTAAGAAGGCGATCTACACCTGAAGATGTACACTAGACCAGAGATAATACCTATCCAAGAGAGATGATAGATCTGTTAGAGCAATAGCCAACAAATAGCCATGCGAGGATAATTTGAAATAGGTAATAAAAAATAAAATGCTCTGGTATGAAAAGGATTGTATAATGTGATTTAAAATTATAAAACAGAGACTTAAAAATAATAGTTAATTTAAATTTTGAATAAACTGCAATTTTTAATGAAATAAAATGAACAATCTTAGTTATATCGAGTAATGAACCAAGTCAAACATTATTATGGTAAAACTGACTAGTTTGAGTAAAAAGACATATATAAAAAAAAAATATTACAGTAATGCTGAACACATTATCAACAGTTAGTAATTATTACAGATAATTAATCATAAATTTAAAGTATAGTCAAAAGAAAAATTGTTTAATGTTGTTGTAATTCACAAAATGCGAGAAAAATTAATGCACATACTATACTTTATAATAACAATTGCATAGAATCGATTAGAGAGTTTATATTAACAATATAAAACGTAGTTACGAGTTTCGCGTAACGCCGCGAATAAACTTGAAGAGAAATGTTCCAATAAAAATTAAACTGAAAATGGTACAGCGACCGATAAAATAGATGAGAGAAGATAATGTTACTAGTAACAGAGCCGGGCTTTTCCCGATCAACATAAGAACTTATTCAACTTGAAGAGAAATTATACAGATATTGACATTATTAAAGGTATAGAAGTTGTTACAGTGCGAAGGACGAAAAACTGGTGAACCCAGGAGCCGGAGAACTTGTCCTGTTCGCTGCGTTAGTAAATCCCGACTAAGGAGAATTATTGAAATTATTAGAGTGCGAAGGACGAAAAACTGGTGAACCCAGGAGCCGGAGAACTTGTCCTGTTCGCTGCGTTGGTAAATTCCGACTAAGGACAACATGCTAGGAAAGAAATAATGAAAACTCGTATCGACAAACACAGTAGACTTAAACGTGGGAATGGAATGTAGGCGAGCCGTGGGAAAGCATAGAAAAACACAACCAGCTGGAATATTTGCAAAAAGGGTGCATAGCAATTCACAACAATAACTCAGGTACCTGACGAAAAGCTTTTAACTGGCTAAAGCAATAATAATAAAGAAAAGAAATAAGGACAGCTCGTACAGATACGAACAATAGACTCAAGTGTGGGAAAGTACATAGAAAAACCCAACCAGTTGAAATAATTGCAAAAAGGGTGTGTAACAATTCACAACACTAAGTCAGGTACCTAACGAAAAGTTTTCAACCGGACAGAGGCAATAATAATAAAAGATACAAATAATAAAAGAATAACTAAATAATGAAACAATAAAACAAACTTAACACAATGTGTTAACATACTGCGCGGGCAAAGATGAGAAAACCCCAAGGCAGCCCAAATAAGAGTTGGTTAAACAACAAAGGTGAAAGACGAGGAGTGAAGGCCAGAGAAGCAAAGTACAGCAGGGACGACTACTGGGAGCAAACCAGAACAACAACAAGGGATAATAAACCCAAAGAGAACGAACAAACGAGAGCAGTCGACAAAATGCAAAGGGTACACAAGAAAAGAGCGCGGCAAACAACAAAAAGAGCGATCGTGACGTGAACAAAAATAAGAGAGACACCCTCAGAACCAAGGCATGAATATAACTTCACCCTTGTGGAAAGTTCAAAAAAAAAGCTAAAAGAGAAATGTCAAGGCGTGAAAACAGAGTTTCACCCAGG
>JAAAKQ030274190.1:0-10561 GCA_010016005.3 Zanna intricata | reverse complement strand
TGTATTCTTAGATCCTTTGATTGTTTGTTTGTTGATGATTGTTTGTAAAAATTATAATTTTAATCTGTTCCAGGTACCTAAGAACAGGGCTGAGATTCGGGCAGCTGGCCTTCTCATTTCGAATTTCTAAAAGTCAAGTAGCAACAATAGTAATTGAGGTATGCAAAGTTATTTGGAAGAAATTGGTACATGAACATATGCCGCCACCCACAACAGAAGACTTTGAAATCATCGCCAAAGGGTTTTGACAAAAATGGCAGTTTCCCAATTGTGCAGGTGCTATTGACCTGAAGCATGTGAGGATAATACATCCTCGAAAATCAGGTTCTATGTATTATTGCCACCACAGTTTTTATTCTATTGGTCTCCTGACACTTACTGATGCTAACTATAAGTTTATTACGGTTAATGTAAGTTCTTTTGGAAAAGAAAATGATGCTGGGGTATTTGATTACAGCTCATTACGTCAGTGTATTGAAAACATAGGTATTAAACTTCTGAAAGCTAAATTATTACCGGGAAGCTACACTAGAGCACCTTTCGTCATTCTAGGGGACATGGGTTTTCCATTGCTTGAATATTTAATGAGACCGTTTTCATTAGCAAAATTGAAGGAATGTGCTGACAACGCGACATTTAATTACAGGTTGTCACGTGCAAGGATGGTTGTGGAGTGCTCTTATGGCGCTATATATTCGAAATTCAACGTGCTGGGGAAAGCAATTGAAACAAACGTTGATAATGCAGTACATATTGTTAAGGAAATTACTTTCCTCCATAATGTCATTAAAGATTTGGAAAGGGCTGAAACATTAACAAATTTACAAAAAGAACCACCCGTTGTTGATCGCGAGGTTCATAAATATAGAAGTAAAACGAGAAATGCAGTTTCAAAGAGAGCAGCCGCCATCCGAACAACTTTCGCAAATTATTTCAAGGAACACTCTATTATAACTGATAAACTAATATTATAGACAGTACAGGCTAAAACAATTGCTGTACTTGTAATTGTTCTTTGTGTCTAACAATTTATATATTTCAATAAATATTTCATTGTGCAATTACTTATTATAATACTATTTTTATGATGATTATTTTAAATTCATAAAAAATTACAAACGATTTACAAAAGAAATAGTTAAATAAAACAATAAATATATATATTTATATGTCCATTTACTTTTAAATTGTCTATCGTACAAAGATATGTATGCAATTGTATACGCAGACGGCAATTAATTCCAATCAGCGTGATTGATTTACGTTCTGCTCGTCATACATTATTGTTTTAACATTTCATGCACTTGCAGCATGTATAAACAAATTTTAATTAATATTTTAAACAAATTAATGGCACTGCAAACAGATAAACGAATAAAAGTACATTTAATGTTAGTAAGCATGACAACATTTATTCTTGGGTGAAAATAAATAGAATTCTACTTAAAAAAACCAAAGTTTGCTTTAAAAATATTAAAAAGTGATTTGTCTTCAAAGAAAAGCTCAGTTATAGCTTTGTTGGAAAAGGAAAGGAACCTGCTCAAAAAAATACTTAAAATATTAATTCAGTAAAAATTTCATTAAAAAGATATGTTTCTTTAATAAAGTAATATACTCACTTGTTTCGTTTAGAGCAGCGGCAACTTCATCCCAAAGTTTATCGGTAACTTTCCTGTTATGGTAATTCTTATCTTTCATATTCCATAAAATAGATCTTCATTGGCTGCACAGAAAAGCAGTTCAGTGAAATCAGACATAGCGAAAATTTACAACTACAATACTAAATTCACAAAGTCCGTCTACCGATGTTTATTGTTCAACTTCTGAGAGCATACTGTTTTGGCGACTAGAGCGACAAGAGCGATCGGAACAAAATTTTTGATCGCATCGCTATGTTGCTCCATTCGCGCATCAATCGCTCTGGTCGCTCACGTAGGACAGTTCCATAAAGAAACTAACATTTGTTCTTATCACGTCGCGTCGCTCTTGTCGCTTACGTAGGACGAGGCCTTACAGTACAGATGTTTGCACGAAACAGAAAACGATAAATGATAGTAGTGGGGAAACGCCGATAATGCGCCAATAGTACACCCCGCTTCCGTGATGAGCGCTAGTGTCGCATTCGGCCATCTTGGAATTTCCCTCTTTCCCTGTCCGCCGTCTTGGAATTTTCCCTTTTTCCCTGTAGTAATTTCTCTTTTCCCAGATACGGTTGGACCGAAGATCTGAAATACCGCAGAACTGCCAACTTATTTTTCCTTTTAATATTATTTAATTTGATATCTGTAAGGTTGGTATTGTGTATCAGCTGATGTTTTTAGCTTTAGAATCGAATAAATAAAATAATATTTAAAGCGAAAAAAAGTGGTTTGGCTAGGATTCGAACTGGGTCACGGCGGGACGCGACTAACTAACGCCTTCAACCGATCGGCTACAATGGCTCCCAGACACGGTTAGTGAAATTTGTTCCACATAAGTCGTCGCCGTCGACGATAAATATCTCCTCCGGCGCGCCATCTTCCATGATGGCGACTGCTTACAACGATTGAAAAAAGGTATTAATTATAGATATGTCTGTCTCACTCTTTCAGTGTGTGTGTTTAAATAAATATATAGACGTACCTCGGGGATGATCCTAGTCGTTGTGGCCTCTGCACCGGGAGGCGTCGTCGTCGTCGAGGTTCTCGTCGCAGGTCGTGCAAGGGGAGGCGGTGCGGTGGTGTGTGACAGAGGTGCGCGGAGATGTTGACGGTGCGAGTTTCTGTAGGCAACTGACAGCTGATGTAGCGGGGGCTTAGTTAGACGGTGGGAGAACAGTGTCGACCAATCGGAGGTTGGCGGCAGCAGCCGGTCGACTCGAGTTGGCGTTTCTAAGAAGGCCGGATGCGATAAAAGTGTGGTTAACCCCAATAAGGAAACGAGCATGTTCAATCGTGTTCGACCGACATTTTTTTTGTTTGCAGGAAACACTGTACGTGCGAATTCAAACGTTTCTGCGTTCTAAGAAAGCCCGACGCGATAACAGTGAAAAATACAATAAAAAAATACATATTGTTTATACATATGTCTCGCTCACTCTTTCAATCTGTGTGTGTTTCTTTAAATAAATAAACGTACCTCGAGAGCGATCCTGGTCATCGTCGACTCTGAACCGGGTGGCGTCGTCGTTGCTGACGAGGTTCTCGTCGTAGATCGAGCACCAGGAGGCGGTTTTCTCGTTGGCGTGGAGCGGCAGCCAGTGCGCGGGCGATCGACTGAAACAGATGTCGCGGGGGGCTTACCCCGTTCCCGCATACCACTAGGACGATCCTGGTCGTCGTGGCTTCTGCACTAGGAGGCGTCGTAACCGTGTCGAGGACCTCGTCGACGAACACCAGGAGGCGGCTCGTGCTTGCGTGTTCGCGTGCGCGCAGAAACGGACGAAGCGATGTTCACCGTTTGAGTTTCGGAGCGCGACTGAAGCGAAAGCTGACGATTGCGGCCTAAGTCGACTTGAAAGATTGTCACTCCCGGCTTCAACCAATCACAGAGTAGCGATTCTAAAGCCTACTAATCACAGTGCTCAGATTCCAGAACATGTTTGAACATGCTTATCAACACCACATCCGGTGATCCAAGAATTGACGGGATAAAAAATTTTTTTATTTAGCGTGCACATTAGGTATTACGCAATAACTGACATGATAATTATTCGATATTTACATTTGTTTTTTCCTCTTAAATATATTTATATGAAATAGTTTATACACAACGGAAAAATTGTCGATCGCGCCAAGTGCCACGCCCTACTTTCAAATCCACGCATGCGCAGTAGCTACTGATATTAATAAAACCTGCAAAAGAAAAACGAAATATTAGTCTTGTAAAAACAATTTTTATAAATTGTAGTTGGATTTCCACACCACCCCGGAGGTAGCAACTATAGCACGTTGAGAATTTTTTTTGCAGTGAAATCTCTTCCCTACCATAAAACACTATAAATTACAATAAAACTATACTATAGGCCTACCATAAAAGACTGTGTCGTTTTATCATGTTGGTTTCGATCAAATGTGTTGCTATGATTCGTGTTTTTGTTTTGTGTATGTGTTTGTGTTAAGTGTTGTGGTCCTCAAAAGGACGTTTTATTCAAATGTTATTTTGTACGATCTGCCGCCACGTCCCTTGTAAATCAGCGTTAACTTTAAACTGATTTTATTTTTAATTAACTCTTCTCCAAAGAAGTCTGTAAATCGTTTAGGAAGAAACACCTCAAATGGTTCCCACCATTATCATCTTGGAGTTTGGTTATTATGCTCTTCCCAAATTTCGTTACGACAATTATACAGGAAAGTATATTGTACGGCTTATCGATCGTTAACTCACACTTTTTGTCTGTGTATTCGACCATGTCGTTTAGTTGGTTTAGAACGTTTGTCTTGTTGATTCGACAACTGAAGTGCTTGCACTTGCCTTTTCTTCATTAACGGTTGGAGTATTCATTATGTATTCTTTACCTGACGACCGCAGAATGATTCTAACACGTTTATAAACGACCTATTTATACCCGTTCATATCACCCCTCTATATCCGATGGTCTAAAAATAGATGTGATAAATAATTAACGTATTATTTCCAATAATTGACGCTATGAACACCTACAACTGCAAGACGACGATAAGGAAAAAATAATGACCACGTGCAACCGCAAGACGACGATAAGGAAAAAAATAATTACAAAACAACTTGCTTAACAAAACCACATCTGGTGTTCCAAGAGTAGACCAGATAAATAAGTAACTTACTAATTCCAAGAATTGACGCGATAAATTTTTTTTCCTTTTCAGCGTATACACTTTGTATTACTCAGCAACCGACACGATTACGCAATAACTGACACGATAAACAATTATTTTATTTTTACATTTGTTTTTCCTCGTAAATATATTTATATAAAATAGTTTATACACTACAGAAAAATAATTTAAAACAAATGTTGCGTTTCCACACCCTTTAAATATTAAAAATTCGAATATCTCGGGTCCGGAATGAGCTTAAAAGGGGTAAAAGCGTAAATTCTGGAAAAAATCGAAATAATACGTACTTTTAGTTTGGGCTCTTCTTCAATCGATAACAAAGAGGAGACAAAGAAGAAAAAGAAGAACGAAGAGCCATCCCTACCACAACTAGCAACAGAGTAAAGGTGTTAGAAAGTTTTAGTAAGACCTCATATGCGGACGAGCAGTCGTCATGGAAGGAGTTATCAAGTATCACGGCTACTTCGGCAAACGCCGCGAGCTTATCATGAAAGAGCTCGCTGTCGTCAGTGAAGAGTCCTATATGATTCTTCATTTTCGTTCACCGTATCCGAGATCCGAATTGTCATCGAAACACAAACGGATGGTCGGTTGGTAGGAGAAATTTTTACAAAATCGACTGGGATTACGGTGATGCCGTATATAAAGGGCTGGAAAAAGCGGAATTTCTATGACTTTCATAACGATGTTCGCATGTTACCGGAAAACGCATCGAAGCCGAATTTAAATTACGTCTAGATTGTCCGTACCACAATAACAAGAGTGGGAAATGTGCGTTACACACCGGTTGTTTCTACATACAATGGTTGAAGTATGGTAAAAAGCCGTTGGATCTCTCGAGGGAAGCCGGTCGTCTACGTACGTTTGTAAACACCAACGCAGAAAATAAAGAATTGGCCAAAAAAGGTTACTTCTACTATTTTAACGAAATGTGCGTGAAATGTTTGTGTGGAGAAAAATTCGACACGCACAACTCGTTACGTTGTCGATTTAGCATCAAGGAAAACGTACCTATGCGTTCAAGTCAATTTTTCCTCGAAGGAATAGTGTACCATAGAGCTCAGTCTGCAAAAAGGAATGATATAAAAAAATAAAAAATTAAATAAATAAAAAAAAAGAAAAAAAAATTTGAGTGTTTTATAGTAGGATAACTGGGGAGAGATTTCACTCATGTCAAAAAAATCTCAACGCGCCGCGGTTTCTACCTCCTTGGTGGTGTGGAAATGCAACCTTTGAAAAGTGTTTAAAAGGGTTCTTACTTTTCCAAACTCAGTTTAATGATGGACGTAGATATATTGGTGTGAACGGTTACATTTCTTCCACGTCGACGTATACGATCATTGCGACATTTAACGAAACTTACAACCACTGCGTTTCCGCAGGCTACAAATATAAGCGTGGACGTTAATTGTTTCAATACAGTTAGATTACATTTCAATTACGCAGCCACGTATGATGAGATTCAGAACGGACTATATGATTATTTAGATAGTTTACGAATCGATACTATAGAAGGTTTGAGTAGACATTATATTACTTACAGTACTGCCGTTGCTGATGATGATGATTGCGAAAAATAAAACTTTTACCGAATTGGTTAACGAATTGACGTCAATTTTAACGAACACTGTCGTATGCAAATATTGTTTTATGATGTTAGCGGTGAAGCATTCTTATCAACAGTATTCGGGTCAACACGAACAGCATTGTACAAAATTCGACTATTTCGGACGCGGATTGCCCGACTACTTATCTGCATATGAATTGATTATTGGAATCGTTAGACGACTTAAAGCGATGATTAATCGAAACAAACTTGAATTGTACTGGGATAACCGATACGCTTGCATGGTTATCGGTGAAAAAAACTAGGTAATTTGTTTTCAAAGATTTGTATGGAGAAATGGGATGACGTCCGTACTGCTCGATTTTCGTTGCATTCGAGTGTGGACGCTGCAAGTGAAAGAATGATGGACGCTATATCTTTCGTAAACGCTTTCAACGACAAAGATTGTTTTATAAAGAAGTTACCCAATAAAAAGGTGACTGATCTTCATTTCGGAATTGAGTACGTAGTGTTGATATGAGAAGATATTTACAATATACGGTGAATTTCAGATTATTGTCATCTTATACGATTCTTCTTCTGAATATGAATCGTATTCCTTTAAAGTGTTATTACCAAACCGGTATACAAACCGATTTACCGAAGACGAAATGAACATTGTACAACGTCATTCAAGTTGACTTATTACGGTTTTAAAGATGATCAATTCACCGAAGATTTAAAATTAAGTTTGTAGAAATAAAATACGAGTGTTTTGTATGCCTACTGCGGAGAGATTTCACTCAAAAAAATTCAACGTGCCATAGTTGCTACCTCCCGGATGGTGTGGAAACGCACAATTTGTTTTAAATTATTTTTCCTAGTGTATAAACTATTTTAAATAAATATATTTACAATGAAAAAAAAATAAATGTAAAAGTAGAATAATTATTTATCGTGTCAGTTATTGCGTAATCCTGTCGGTTACTGCGTAATAACAAATATGCTGAAAAGGAAAAAGAATTCTTTATCGCGTCAATTCTCGGAATTAGTAAATTAGTTATTTATCGTGTCTATTCTTTGATCATCGGATGTGGTGATAAGCATGTTCAAACATGTTCTGGAATGTGAGCGCTATAATTATTCGGCTTTAGAATCGCTGCTCTGTGATTAGTCGAAAGCCGGGTGTGGCACTCTGTCAATTTAAGCCGCGCGCAGTCGTCAACTGTCAGTCGAGCTCCGAAACTCATATAGTGAACATCGCTTCGTCCGTTGCTGCGCACACGCGAACGCATAAGCACGCTTCCTAGTGCCCCACGTCGAGAACCTCCTTAGCGACGACGACGCCTCCCGGTGCAGAGTTGACGACGAGCAGGATCGCTCTCGAGGTACGTCTATTTATTTAAACAAACACACACACACACAGATTGAACGAGTGAGCGAGGCATATGTATAAAAAATACGTATTTTTTATTGTTTTTTCACACTGTTATCGTTTCGGGCTTTATTAGATCGCTGACACGTTCAAATTCGCACGTACATTGTTTCCTGCAAACAAAAAAATGTCGGTCAAACACGATTGAACATGCTTGTTTCGTTATCGGAATTAACTACACTTTTTTCGCATCCGGTCTTCTTAGAAACGCTACCTCGAGTCGACCGGCTGCTGCCGCCGACTTCCGATTGGTCGACACTGTTCCCCCACCATCCAACTAAGTCCCCCGC
The DNA here is from genome assembly GCA_010016005.3 of Zanna intricata. Lineage (NCBI taxonomy): Eukaryota > Metazoa > Arthropoda > Insecta > Hemiptera > Fulgoridae > Zanna > Zanna intricata. Next base: position 2,494 of record JAAAKQ030274190.1, on the reverse strand, counting down.
TACATCAGCTGTCAGTCGCGCATCGTCAACATCTGCGCGCACCTGTCACATACTTCCTCCCAGTGCACGACCCACGACGAGAACCTCGGCGACGACGACGCCTCCCGGTGCAGTGGCCACGACGACTAGGATAATCCTCGAGGTACGTCTATGTATTTATTTAAACACACACACTGAAAGAGTGAGAAACATCTATAAATAATACGTTTTTTTTCAATCGCTGGAAGCAGTCGCCATCGTGCAAGATGGCGCGCCGTAGGAGATATTTATCGTCGACGGCAACGACTTATGTGGAACAAATTTCTAGCCGTGTCTGCCGTGACTAGCCGTGTCTGGGAGCCACTGTAGCCAATCTATTTAAGGCGTCAGTCAGTCGCGTCCCGCATTACCCGGTTCGAATCCTAGCCAGATTACTTTTTTCGCTTTAAATATTGTTTTATTTATTCGATTCTACCGCTAAAAACATCAGCTAATACACAATACCAATCTTACAAATACGAAATTAAATAATATTTAAAGCAAAAATAATTTGGCAGTTCTGTGGAATTTAAAATCTTCCAGTCCAACCGAACCTGGTAAAAGAGAAATTACTACAGGGAAAAAAGGAAATTCCAAGATGGCTGACTGCGACACTAACGCTCCTTGTGGAAGCGGGGGTACTATTGGCGCAGTATCGGCATTTCCCTACTACTAATGATATACGATACATTAATTTAAAATTTCAAGACACGTAAGATAAACAATAATTAATAGGTTGTGTAACGGGTAAAGCGTAAATGAAATAACTTTATAAATGTATCTTGGAGGAAATAACACTTCTGAAAAGTACCTTTTTTCTTCCCTATTATAAGCAAAATTTATGTGTTGAATAGTTTATTTTATCTTTATAAAAGGCTTTTAGAATCTAGTAATAATACTTTTATTATATACATGTGTTTTAAATTAAAAATTTAATAAAACTTATCTTAATTAGAATCTTTTGCGTGTATCATATGTTAATATTTATTATATTACCTTTATATTTAATAAATCTATAAACGCAGTTTTATCGCGCATAGTAAAAAAAAATTAATATGCTATTAATATTACATTAAATTATACATATACTGTTAATTTTATACACTCAAATACCATGTTTGTAATGGTTTATACCACTACAAAATTGTTGTAAGAAATATGACTGCTTTATTAAATCGTAGGTAATGAAACTATAGAAATAATATGCCATTAAACAAGTTGGAACAGGATCGTAATCAGATTAAGTACCTAGGTCGGTTTAAATTAAAAATATCCTAAATAAAATAGCAGAATGAAAAATATTTTTACATTAAATATTTTTTATTGAACCAGAAAATTCTGTCAGATCGTTTTTAAATTTAGTCAAGATATTGTAACAGGATAGGGATAACGGTCCATAGTAACGGATTTCTTCCAATTAAGAAGAAAAAAAAAGAAAATAAAAATGAAAAAATGAATTAGGAGGAACTAAAAAGGATTCTTTTTTTTAGAATAATGGGTTCATGTAACAATTTGTTCTTTGTAATAGACAATGACACCTCCAAAAACTCTTGTTTGACAACAAGGGTTACTGGAATAAGAATTTATAAAAAAAAAAAAAAAAAAAAAAACGGGCGCGGATAGTGAAAATTATGACGTTTCAACAATTAAAGAGACGAGTCGAATACTGATTCCGCAGGCCAGGGGATATAAATTCTGCCAAAGACCAGCGTAGAGGTCAGTAGTTCTGTGAGGCTGTGTTTGGCGCATTCGTGACAACAGGGACGTCAGTAAGGGTGCAGTAACAACAAGTGAAGAATACGTCACGTGTCTTCCAGTATGGACAGTGGGTGAATACAAGAGGTTGTTCGTGAGCTATTGATAAACAGCAGTGAATAAAGTTACAGCACTATAATCATTCATAAAGTGTAGGGCTTTTATAAACAGGAAAATTAATAATACTTGCAAAAATTGAATTGTATGAAATTTTGAATTTTCTAGTGTTATTTTGTTGTTAAGTGCAATATTAATTTTAGCGGTCATTATAATATTTTTTGTAAAGTGGACTGTATTTATTAATTTCATTCATTCATTCATAGTGTTGTACCATTAGGGCAGGTGCTATCACCGGTGCTGTTCTCCACTTCTTCTATCCTTTCAAAACCTCTTTGTTTCCCCATTTTCCCTTTTCCATAATCCCATTCATAATTTGAAATCTCTTTTTTTTTCTTACATTCACTAAGCCTTCTATAACATCCAGTAATAAACACCTTCTTCTTATATAATGTCCTAGCCAGTTCCTTTTCCTATATATGGTTTCGCCATCTGATATTTATCATTCTGCACTGCACCCGCACATCAAAAGCCTCAACTTTTTTCTTATCTGCCTTTTTCATCATCCATATTTTCCTCCATATAATACCGCATTCCAGAAAAATTTTCATTACTTTCTTCTAATGCTAAGTTTAACTTTCCACTCAGCAGTCTTCCCTTCTTT
>JAAAKQ030274189.1:2739-18297 GCA_010016005.3 Zanna intricata | reverse complement strand
GGCCGAATTACGTACCCGAATCAGCATGTTTATCAAAATTGGATTGTAGATAATAAGTGGATCGTACCATACAATCCACCGTTATCACAGATGTTTAATGCTCGTATCAACGTGGAATACTGCAACTCAGCGAGATCAATCAAATATATTTGCAAATACGTGAACAAAGGCAGCGATATGGCTGTTCTTCAAATACAAAATGAAAACCTACATGATAAAGTGCTTCAAAATCAGACAGAACGTTTTATAAATTCCAATGAAGCTTTTCGGCGTATTTTTGGATTTGCCATTTATAAGATACCCAGCAGTAACCCATCTTAGTGTTCACCTTGAAAACGGTCAGAGTTTACTTTTTATCCTATAATATTCACCACATTTTAGAAAAACCGTCAGATACAACACTTAACCGCTTTCTTTAAACTATGCCAGAGCGACAATTTCTAAAAATATATATATTGCGAAATACGCACATATTATACGTGGGATAACTCAGGAAAAAAATTTTGCGACGCCTTAGAGGTACACTGGTATCTGGATTTCCAATTTTTTTTTTTATCCAACACTATGTCACGTGTTTACACTGTACATCCGGGTCAATCAGGGTTTTTATTTGAGGATACTTCTTCATCGTATTCGAGGACCTGAAAAATTTTCCGACTTACATACTCTAAACATGAGAGTTTTTTTCACATTTCAAGGGGCTTACTTTAAACTGGGACTTTTAGAAAATTATGAATACTAGAAAGAGACAATGATTGACGCAATTCTTACAAAATCACCTTCTAACTTCGACAATTACTTGCAATTATAATAATATGTTGTGCACCAAGTGACCCACAATCTCCATTGAATTAGTTTAAGGATGAGCTTTCAGAAGATGTTCTACTCAGAGAAAGATTCTTAATCCGACGCAGTTTTCGACAGCTAAATTTACTACAGTGGACTTATTTTGTTTGAAAATATTTACATTGATATTGGCTCTAAAACATTATCCGAATTAGGACTTCAAATATCTCAACGTGATGCTTTCAATGCGACTGAACTGAAGTTTCACAAGGAAACAAATTATGATGAAAACGAACTAAGAAGATTTCTTTCAGTGAACTAGGAAAAACTAACAACAAAACAACCTTATATTTTTAAAATCGTTGTTGATGCCACAACAAAATCAAATGGATCTATGTTTATTTTTGATGCCCCTGATGGAATTTGTGAAACGTTTCTATTAATTTAATTTTGGCTGGAATACGAATCAGGAAAGGAATCATAATAGCTATTCCATCATCCGGAATTGCTGCTACACTACTGGATGAAGGTCGGACAGGACATTTAGCTTTAAAGTTGGCACTTGATATTGACCATGTAGAAAAAGTTACATACAATATTTCTAAATCATCAAGAAGAGCAAAATTATTAGAAGAATGCAGTCTCATTGTTTGGGATGAATGCACAATGTCTCATTGGAAAGCCTTAGAAGCACTAAACGAAACATTACAGGATTTTCAAAATAACACGTCTCTTTTTGGAGAAAAAATATTATTACTTGGAGAAGATTTCCAACAAACCCTTCCTCTTATGCCAAAATCAACAGATGAAATTGACACGTGTCTAAAGAGTTCACGTCTTTGAAGAGAAGTTATGGTACTATCGCTTACAACTAACTTGCGAGTTCATTTTTCAAACAACTGCAAGGCTAAACAATTTGATGATCAACTACTAAGAATGGGAAATGGAATTCATCCGTATGATAATTATCCTATCACCTTTCCCGATAATTTTTGTGTTTATGCACAAACATCAAATAAATTAATTGAAAGAGTTTTCCCGAATTTCTCTGTAAACTACAAAAGTCATCACTGGATTCGAGAAAAGGCAATTTTGGCACCTTACATTAAAGACGTAAACATTACAAATTCTAATAATATGAAACTCATTCAGGACCATCAAAGATTTTTCTTTCTATGGATACTAAAATGGAACAAGATGAGTCAGTTCTGTATCCAACAGAGTTTTTGAATTCCATCAACATCAACGGAATGCCGCCACAAAATCTGGGGCTAGAGTTAGGAACTATTGTTACGCTCTTGCGGAATCTACAGCCACAGAAACTTTGCAATAGCAGTTGACTGTATATAAAAAATGTATCATGAAATATCGTAGAGCGACATTTCTTTCTGGAAAAAATGTAGATGTTTTTGGACCAAGGATTCAATAATTTCAACCAATCTTCCATTTCAATTTAAATGTTTGCAATTCCCTTTAAGAATATCATACCCAATGACCATCGACAAATCACAAGGATAATCCCTAAGCACTGCGGGATAGAAAATAGTTGTTTTGGTCATGGTCAGTTATATGTAACATACACAAGAGTTGATTCACCAAGAAATTTATTTATTCAAGCTGAGAATCACTATACAAACAACATAGTTTACAAATGACTTGATTAACTAAGTGGGATAATAATATTTTTACTTTTCTCTACTTTAGTGTATTTTAATGTATTGTAATATATTTTATTTGATTTTACTATAGTATATTTTACTTTATTTTTATTGTTCGGTGTCATTATCCAACATCCACATGGTGTCGCTGGTAACATGTATATAAGTAAAAATAAGTTTTAATAATTTGATTATATTCATGGCTAATGGATAAAATATCAGTAAAAAATCGTACAGAAATGGCGCTTTAAATTTTTCTTCAATATATAAATCATTTACTCCACGAAAAGATTACTGCCCGGAGATGAACCCGGCCCAGTTGACTTTATTAATAAAAATATAACCCATTCCCTCCACAAAGGGTTAGCCGCCGGCAACTATTAAAAAAATAAAGGACAAAGAGTTAATATTATTACCAAGAATTTCTCTGTGTCTTCTTCAAGTAGTCCGCTGAAATATTTCAGCCAACTACTTTTGGAAATCATCCAAAACTCCATATCAAGCTTTTGCTCATTTTTCATACCTTATCCAGAAATTTTTAACTACACACACAATTTCCACAGGTTCATCTGCACTTTATTCCCCACCTATGATTTACTGCAGCTCCTGGCCATTTAACAAGCATAAAATATCAGTTACAGAGTAACAATTAGAGGGTTTTGATGAAATTCTAAAAAACACAATCAAGATGGATATCATTTTAAACATCACTTCTACACATTTTAGAATAATAGGAGAAAAGGTACTAAGCTAAGTATATTAAATCACAAGGGTTAAATTTGAAAATTACATAAAAGCTTGCATATATAATTATATAATAATATCCACTTCTACTAAAATTATTAAACATGTAAGCTCTATAGAAATAGTAGTTTGGTTATCAGATTTAATTAATGTATTCACTAAGATCGATTAAAATTATTATTCCTTTTTAATTTGTAACTGTTTTTGCAGTATTCAACACATCTGATTATACTGAAGAAATGGGAATCGATAAAAAATATTTGGAAAATGAAGAACCAAATACTTGTCAGTACCGTGGTTATCGCAATGGACCTGACCATCCTGACGATCCGTATGGTTTATCTCCTCAGTACTGGCATGTCTTTGCTGCTCGACTTGCATTCGTAGTTGTTTTTGAGGTAATTATTTATTAATGTTAGTGTTCTCACTGTTGTAAATTTTTGTTACAGATATTAAAAAAATTAATTAATTAAAAAAACTTAAGTATTTAAAAATTAAAAAAAATTCAAAATTTCTTATCCTGAGTAAAGTTGAATAATATTGTGAATTCTTTGGAGGTGAAATTTTCAAGGCATATGATCAGCCCATTTTTAAGTTTGAAGACTCATACAGATTACATTGTTAAGAGAGTACATTTCAATAATCACCAGTTTACTGCTGTTATTAATATTGTAAATCGAGATATTTTAAAATTTGCTCAGTTCACTTGCATTAATAGTCTGTTAATCTGTGTTATTTTAGTATTGAATTATATTTTTCACATACATCTTTAGGGTTCTTGTAGGTTCTACAGTGTCTGTAATACCTCATAGAATTTAATCTTAAAATGAAAAATAAGCGAAATAAAGGTATAATTCTGGTAGTTGCAAGGCATATTTAATAAACTGATTTCAAATCATCAAAGTTAAATTACATCAGCTGAAGTTTCCACTTGGCTATATAACTACATACTGTTGCAATTTTAAACTCTGGACTTTTATAAAATATTGAATATTGAACTGTTTTAAAGTCTGAAGGAAATATCTTGAATAAGGACATGAACATATTTAGTTAAAATCCTGTTATAAGAATCATTAACCACATAGTTAATGACATAAACATGGACCATTATAGACCTAAACATAGACCAAATACAATGACATAACGTCATAATTGACCAAATACAATGACATAAATTTAATGATGACTCAACTACATAATTAAAAGGTTTGGAAGAAATACCACAAAATATGGAAAAGCCAGACAAGATGTACTGTTTAATTTAAATATAATATTAAAATCAGATTACCAATAGATTATTTCATTCCTTCAAATGTTTTCGGATATTCTGCCATCTTAAGGAGGATTGATCTTGTAATAATTTAGAATTAAAATACAAAAATATATAAAATTCACAAGATAAAATTGTTGGAATTATAACAATTGATTGTCATAAGTTAAAAATTATAAATTTAAAGTAAAAGTATATATGTTCAGTTTATAAGAATGTCATAAATGTTATGACATAACAACTATGTAAAATAACAATAATGTTATGTAAAATAACAACTGTGACATTCTTACAAACTGGACATACGTACTTTTACTTTAAATTTATAATTTTTAACTCATGAAAATTAATTGTTATGATTCTAAGAATTTTATGTATTTTTATATTTTAATTCTAAATTATTATCTTGACGTTGGTGAAACAGCTGAAAATGTTTGAGGGAATTTACAAATATATTGGTAAGCTGTTTTAATATTATATTTAAATTAGATTTTATTTTACCAACAGTGCCATGTTTGCAAAACTTAACATGTATCATACATGTTGGATTATTTAGAAAGATCCTATCTATTAATTTGTCTTGACAAAATGAGTAATATAGAATTTTTTTAACACTGAAAAGTCAAACTTTGTAAAGAAGAAGCTTTATGAACTTTAAGATGACTTTTCGGGCAAACTATTGTCCAATATTTAATTACTGTCCTATATTACTGTCTATTACTGTCCTATATTTAAATTTAAACTCAAAATTTAAATAGAATTAAAGCAAAATTAAATTAAAATTAAACTACCAAGTTCCAGAATTTATTACAATGCAATTAAGAAATAAGACCAACAACATCAGAAAAGTGCAAAGATGTTCTACTTAGAAATTAAAGAAAGTGTCTTTACCCACAGCTGAATCATTGGCTATTAGTAAATAACAGATTAAATCTTAGTTTATAAGTCATCTAAACTGTTTCATTCTTTGTCTATCATACAGCTTTGCAATGAAACAAAACAATAACACTCAAAAAACAGAATTTCTGTTTCCTTTTAAATATATGTCTCATAAATGTTTAAGTGAAATGAAATATTATGGTCAAAATACTAAGTGATTAATTATAATTACAATAGTATATTGACCATAATGAAATATGAATAAGTAAACAAATTAGATTATAACATTAATTTTGTACTCTAAACACGATCATTTATAAAAGGCTTATGACTGATAACTGAATTATATTTTTTCAGCATCTAGTGTTTGCACTCACTGGCATATTGGCATATGCCATTCCAGATGTACCCGGTCAAGTTCGTAATCAAATTAAACATGAGCGAATGTTAGCAAAGGAAATGAAATATCAACGTGGTATAAAAGGGGATGATATTGAAGAGTTGATTCGTAATCCAAGAATAAGTGATGCTATTCGGCAAAGTTCTTTAGAAAGAAGATTTAGTAGAAATTCTAGTACTAGTACTAATATTAGGTAGCATTGTTTAGATCTTTCTTTGCTTTATGTGTTTACAACAATGAACAGAAAAATATTATTAATTAGAGTACAATAACTATAGATCAAACAATTCTACTTGTATTAAGTTACAGAGTGAATAGTTAATTAAATATAAACTAAAAAGGCATCAATATTATGTTAAAAATCAAAAATGGGCAGACAACCAGTTTTAGTTTTGTTGTCATACATATGCAGATTTCCTATTAAAAAAAAATGTAATTGATTAATGCAACGCTTGATTAATCAGAACTCAGTAATCTATTTTATAACTGCAAACACCAACTACAACATTGATAAAATAAAAATTTATGAATTCTTTTTACATTAGACCTTTTCCATTTGACTGAAGTACTACTTGAATGAATATACATTTTTACACATCTAAATATTTATATTCATTTTCACAGTCAGTAAATGAAAGTATGTGTATAAACTATAACATGTCATACTTATCAGAAACACAATTTCAGATTGAACATAATCTATTTTAATTACTTTCAGACCGGTATAATATATGAACAAGAGTTGGCTGTATTAATAATTTTTCATCGATGTCTAAATAGTAAATTCAGAATAATGTGCTCATATACTTTTGACTGAAGTAAACATTTTAAATTTTGTTAAATGTACTATGTTTTTATAATCAGTAGAACAATAAAAAAATTTAAATATTAGTTCAAAATATTTTTCAAAGAAATATGCGTTGTCAAAGTTATCACATCACAATCTGAAACAATATTATTTTAAACACTAATTTGTGACCATTATGATTAAAAGAATTTGTCTAAAGTAATACACGTGATCCATGGGATCATGTGGCTGTAAGTAACAAACATTTAACAAATCAATAACAAAATATGAAAGCAAAATTTTATGAATTGAATAGATTAAACAGTTTGTGCATTTAATATCTTGACACCACTGATAGCCTGGCATATGTCATTTCAGACAATGAAAGTGTTAACACTTCAACTGCACATTCTGCTCACTTAGACAATCATCATTTTGATATGGTGGTCTTATTCTAAAATTCTGGCTAAAAATACTTGTTTTGTAACAAAATACTATTTTTAATATTTACAAAATACTATTTTGTAATTATAAAACACTACATCACTTCATTTATTTGTCAATTACTTTTGTTCGTTATTATTTCTTTGCTCTTTTTTTCATTTACTTTTTTATATTTATTTTATTCCACTGTATTAGAATAGAATAAATTCCACAGTATACAGTTTATTTTATTCTACTTATATAAATATTCCACTGTTTCAACTGATGATGATTTTAATAATCAAAATAGCCATCTAGATTTTAAATTTTTAGTAAACTTTTTATTCAACATTAGTGGAGGATAATAATGTTTTCCAGTTTATCACAGTGTAATCAATTAAACATAATTGTGTCCATTCAATTTTAATAAAAAAGTTAGCTTTTGTTTAACGAAAATCAAACATAAGTAATCAAATCTTAAAATTTATTTTAAAAATTCACTTATACTTTTCATTTTTATTTTTCTAATTTTTCAAAAAATCTTCATTGTTTCTGGTGGCATACTTATAGTACCTACGGCATTACACACATTAAAAACATTACTGTATTTTCATATTGGTTAATGCTAGAGAAGGGATTATTTCTTTCAACATGTGAAAGGATTGCCTGTCATTGGGTAGTTTATGATCTTGCCAAAGAACCAAAATATGTAATAGACAGTCAATTGACAGTGATCTAGTCAATTAATAGACAGTGATCTGACAGTCAATTTGTAATGCTTTTTCATTATGTGTTAGATAGACATAAAAATTTACAAGTGGTTAAAAAATAGTGTATAGTACTATAAAATAAAATCTCTTTCCTTGCAGAAACAAACAAGAATTAGAAAAATAAAATACAAGTACTAACATTGTAAACTCCTGTTTGTTGGTGGTAGTAATTTTCTTTTCCATTAATGTACAATTGTATAAATACCATTATAATTGTATAAATAGACTAGGCACATTTAATGTATATTTTTTATACAATAAAATAAAATACAAAAATGTGTATTTTTATACAAATAAAATAAAAATTAAATACAATAGTATTTAAAAAATAACTGATATAATGTAGTTGAGCTTTATTTCAAATTCAGTTTTTATATCATTGTGTTACAAGAAATCAATGATTATTTTGATTGAATTCAGGATTAAGAAGTCTACTCAGAGAAAAATAACTTTGTCTTTACATGGTTAACATCAATAAATGCTAAGTGGGCTGAATTTCTGTATTTAGATCTACTTCCATTACATCCTACCACCAAATCTGAAATTATATTTTCTATCCTATAAAAATTATAGTAGAATAGCAAAAGTTTAAAAAATAATATATTACTGTTCTGAGACAGAAAAATAGTTCAAACATTGTCAGCTTTTAATAATAAGGGAATAAGAATCTTTCATAGAAAATGATATAAACATGGAGATTTTTTTCATAATTATTAACAGAATGTGATAAAAATTTTATATAAGATTTTTAGAGACCTTACGATGTAAAACTGGTATACAATCAAATATACAGTTCTACTTGTACACAGAATAAACAATCTTTTTTTCAATTAATGGAATAAAATTTATTTAATTTCAGTAACATTTACCCATATAGTTCTCATATTTGTAGAAAGACAATCAATAAAATTTTTTAAATATCAGTATTCAACCTTCCACAGCAAGCACAAAGGTACTTTTACTTACCAATTTGTATGGTCAACATCTGCATCCTGCACTGCTGGTGTTAAATATAATAAAAGTTATTGCCATGCAAAATTTTGTATTATTATTTCTGATATCACATTAACCCATTAACTGCTGGAAATAAAGATATTTTTTTTTCTAAACAAACTTTTATTTCATCTATTATTCAGTATATAAAGATAGAAATATTTTCATATCAACAAGAAAATCAATTATTTCTCAGGAATAAAATGGTTTGTTTATGCATCTATTTCAAACCATATTTTTGGAAAATGACAAACCTATTTCAGTCACAAATAACTGTAATTTTGAAAAATTAAAAAACTTATATTTGTTTTTATAAGGTGAAAATATATTTAGTAATTAAAAGTTATTTTGATGAGGGTAAACTGATATATAAAAGGAAAAATTTTGCAAATTACCAAATTCTATTTTACTGAATAGTGTATGATGGTGTTGCCGAGCTGTTGAAACCATATGTGATGTTGACTTGGTCAATCAGTAAATATTAAAAAAATGTTATAAGTTATAATCAACACATAAAACTATAATGTAGTCTTGGGTAAATAAGTGTCTTGAATGTACCATTCAAAAGTTTTCCTGAACTCAAATTTTCTTTTTAACTTTTTTTTTTAACTCAGTCACAGGAGAATCTTCATATGCACCAATTTCTCCCAAATTGTTTATTCCCTATTATAAGAATAAAACTGTTTGAACATTCTAATAAACTGTTTTGAAAATGAAAACAATGAGGTCAACAGCTCATAGATAACTAAAAAGAAGACTAACAAAGAGGCATTTTTCCCTTCTTTAATCGCTGTAAAGTTTCAATATAAAGCACATTCTTCATAAGTACATTCAGAAAAGGCTCCTATTATTAAATTTTCATGAAGTCACAATGAAGAATTATGTGGTTCTAAGCCAGGCATCATCCTTCATTACAGAGAGTAAATAAATTTTTTCCTGTGTCATCTCTATGCCAAAAAAATCTCATTATAAACTACTGAATTAGAAATTATGCTAAATAGCAAAGAACAAAGACTTGATTATTCTTTCTAGACTGAAAGCCAGAATTAAAACTGCCTTTTTAAGTATAATTTATCAGCAGGTGGTAAAGGATACTGGAAATCAATTACAACATATATGATCTGAATAAGTTACCAGAACAATACAAATCAAAGGTATGTATTAACTTGATTTCTTGGAAGTCTAATTAAGCCGGTTAATTATTGAAAAAGTTAATCTGATTTGCCTATGTTAAAAAGCAGCAGCTTGTTAGAATCAACATAATTTGAAATAAAGAGTAAAATAATTTTGTGACAAAGTTTTTTTTACTTCATAACATAGTTTTTTTTCTCAATTTAGTCCTATTTTACTGTAATTATAGTTGGTTTTTCTGGAAATCTACAAGCAACTGAAAGATTCACAAACATCTAGTTCCATTCTGATAGTATTATTACATATCAGGTAACTTATTTAATAGAATAGAGTGTGGTGTTTTTTCGTTTTTATACTAAATGATTTAATTCTCTACACAGATTTAAAGTACATAAATGAGTATATGGCTGAGAAAATTTTGTTTTGATAAGAAATTCTTAATAAAAATTCACAACTAAAATTTTTAAATTTATTTTTTATCATTAAAATAATAAAATGATGTTAACAAAAAAAAAAATGACAAAAAAAGGAGTGAGACCAAGTACTTAACAGAAAGTGATTTTTCTTGTTTAATAAAAAATTTAACATTTTTCTAAGCATGAAAGACCTAGAATGAAAAGGTTAAAAAGAATGTTACATATGAGTTCATTCATCTTTTTCTTACTTCATTTGTTGAATAAATACAATTTAATTACATATTATTTCTCACTGTATATATAAAAGATAATTTAATTTATGATAAAAATGTAGCTAATATTTTCACTATAATATTTAACAATTAACTTCCTTTTAAAGTTAGTCAATTAAAGTATATTTATTTCACTGATAAATGTAATTTTTGTTTCCTAACATGCCATACATGATTTTAATCTGTTTTTTGATGCTGAAAACAAATATGAACACAGAATCTTTCTATCACCCACCTTTGTTGAAAAATTTTTTAATTTTAATTAAAGGATTTTTTTTTAGCAAAGAAGGTGACACTTACTACAATTCATTGAGGCACTCCGTTCTCCAAGGTGATGCTACCCAATGGAGAATCTCCAACATGAACACGGAAAGTTTGATCATTTAAGTAACCCGTAATAAAAGCAACCTTTTTTCCTTGAAAAATCATTCTTTAAGGATGTTTAGAATACCACGTCACCATGCCGTTGTACACTTTCCTGATATCAAAGGAGACAGTGACCAGCTGCTGGTTGAGTAATAAAGCGCTTTGAATAGTTGCTTCCAGTGACACTAAATGGTCAGTGGAAGATTGGTCCTTGGCGGAAACCATACTGTTCTGAAGACAAAAGGCCATGTCTGACTAAGTACCATGTAAGCCTGCAGTCCACCATTCTCTCTACCACTTTGCATGAAATGCTTATCAAGGAGATAGGGTAGTAGCTTGAGGGGCATGCTTTGTCTTTACCAGGTGTAGGTAATGGTACGACAATGGCTTCTGACCACACAGATGGGAAGACTTGTGCAGAGAATAAATCATTATAAACTAACAATGGGTGTTGTAGCGCTGAATTAGGAAGGTGTGATAGATAGCATACTGAGACAAATATTGTCAGGTCTAGGGGAGTTGTCACATAAAGTTTTTAGTGTGTACGGCAACTCATTGAATGCAAATGGAACATTTAATTCATCGACTGAATCACAAACATTTAACAATAACACTTCCATCTGTATTTTGTACCTCTGAAATTCATTAGTGTTTGATGAAGTGAGAGATGCTGAATGGAAACGATCTGCCAAGTTAGTTGCCACAGCAGAAGATGATGAAAAGAGTTCTCCTTCATGAGTCCGAGAATAGATTGCTGTAGATAATTTGAAGGTGATCTTCAAATTGCACAAAGCTTCTTCCATACAGTAGATGTGGAAACAGTGTGAGAGATGGTATCCACATATTCTGTCCATGACTTCCTCTTATCATCTAAGAATACTTGATGACACACCACTTTGGCCTTGTGGTACAAATTTAGATGTTCATTTGTATGTGTGCAGTTAAATTTGCACAATGCTTACCATCGATTCCTAATAGTGTTTTGGCAGTCATTATTCCACGAAGGAATGGAAGGATATCTAAGGTTTCCAGATGTCTGTAGAATATATCTATTAGCATTCTCAATTACCAAGGATATAAAAGAGATAAGTTGATCAAGGACGTTTGCACCATCGTCTTACTATGATGGGAAGGCTTTAAGGTAACCATTCTAATTTGCTTTTTCAACAATTCATCTCTATGGCCTTTTGTTAACCTCATGGTTCATACAAAAACAATAATAGTTGGCCTGTGGTCACCGCTATTGCAGTTGTCACTAACAGATCAATTAAGATAAGGGAGTAAACTCAGTGTGCTTAAGGGGAAGTTGATGTTAGGCAGTGTACCAGACAATAAGGACATGAATGTGTATGACCCTTAATTCAGTAGACAGAGGTCCAAGTCTTGTCTCACTCCAATTGTCACATTTCCTGAAGAGGAGCAAAATGATGACCCCCAATGAAATATGGTGGGCATTAAAGTCACCTACTATTAACAATGGGAATTCTGTGAGGAGATTTAATATGTCTAGAGCACTGAATTCTGAGTTCGGTAAGAGATACAAATTGCAGATATGTAATTTGAAAGGATAGAGATTTTTATAGCAACAGATGAGGATAGTAAGTGGTGTCCTTCTAATCGACATCTCATTCCACATGAAAATAACACCACCACCACTTTCTGTACTGTGTATGAGACAGTCATATCTCTCATAGAAATAGCATCTCAATGTTACTGCATCTTACTGTAGAAGGTGTGTTGCGTTTCTTGTAAGCACACTACTAATGGTTCATGTGCACGTGTCAATACTCTTAACATCTTCAGTGTGGGACGGAAGACCTTGAA
This sequence comes from Zanna intricata, assembly GCA_010016005.3. Taxonomy (NCBI): domain Eukaryota; kingdom Metazoa; phylum Arthropoda; class Insecta; order Hemiptera; family Fulgoridae; genus Zanna; species Zanna intricata. The sequence goes on along the minus strand of JAAAKQ030274189.1, from coordinate 5,578 downwards.
TGTTTCACTGGATAATGCTCATAGATAAAGGTTACTATAGATACAGAATTACAAATGAATATATAGAAAAATTAATTGAATGTGATCTGATTTTTCTTTTTAGAATTTTTAATTTTAAAAATCTCTATGCCCTGGAGTCGTGCAGTTCCCCAACCATATCCTCCAATGTATGAGGTGATGAAAGGGGAGATTTTGAAAAATGGGAAGTCGCGGATGACATCCCAGAGGATGTGGTTGAATGGGCTCCCTTAACAGGGAGTTGATTAGATGGTTTACCGCCAGCTGTGTTTACTCCTGACTGCAAAGGCAAAACTTAGGGACAGTTTAGTCAAGAGCAATCCCACCAGCATTAATTTCACTAGCTGCAACTACCGACTTCTTATACACCTTAACTGGCTCCGAAATAATTGTAGTAAGTGAGGAAGGTTGATCATATAACATCTGAACAAGTTTTTTAGCTCATTGCAGGATCTGCACTGTTGGAAACCTGCATTTGCAGGAGCTTTGCTTGATGTGTCATGGCAGTGAATGACATCTGGTTCAATTAGATTACAAGAGTTCAGGGTCTTTTTATATTCTCTTTCTGCAACTGGAAAAGTAGTTTCTGCTCTGTATAGATTCTGAGAATTGCCTTCTCTTCTTTAAAAACTGGGCAATTTTATGAGCTGAGTATGTTTCCTCACAGTTAGCACATTTTTCTTCCTCCAAGCAGTTAGTGTCATTGTGACCTTCTTTAGCACATTGAATGCAAATTACTGTTTTTGAACAAGATGTCGTAGTATGGCCATCTCCTTGACATTGAAAACATCGCTGTGGGTTGTAAATGAATGGTTGTACTCAAACCAACAGGTAACCTACTTCTATTTTCTCTGATGGTATTGGAAGGATAAATGTTGAAACAAGGGAAGGTGTAGGTCCTTCCACTCTGCTCTGCTGTTTTATTATTTGCTTCACTTCTTCAAGTTCCTGGGAATGAAGCTCATCAGCTATTTCATTAACATTCATCTCCAAAAAGTCCCAGCAAAAGAGGTCCCAGGCACTCCTTGCCTGGTATTTAAGGATTTGTACCATACCATCTTTATGTTAATATTACCCATATTAGTGACATGTAAGAGTGATCAGTTCTGTTTATCACTAAACATCTCAACCAGCACCGCTCCATCTCTTTACTTCCTAATGTTTTTTCGGTGAACAATTTGAACCCATTATTACTTTATTTATCAAGAAAGGAGAGACCTTTTGAAAAGAGTCTCCCTCCTGATTGTTTTGAAGAATTATAAATCTTGTGTTTTTATACTGTAGTCGGGATACATCAACATTTACACTATTCTCTTCAATACAACTCTTATCCTTACATACAATGCCGAGTGAGGTCTTTTCACATGACAATTTTTGGTGGCTTTTTCAAATGGACCACCAACTACTATATGCTTTTTTTCAGGACTAGTAATTTTGGTGCACAAGTACTGGTAATTAATGGACCACTACAACAGAGTGTACACTTACAAGAACTAGAGCTAAATACAACTGGGTTCACCCAGGTGTCCAGAGGACATCATTTGAGATTCACTGTGTACAGCCATTCACTCATCAGCATGATAGTTTCCACCAAGGGTTATAGTTGCATTTTGTAAGATTTCGCAACACCACCAAGTGTAAATGTAAGAAGAAACAGTGTAAGTTGTAATTTGGTTAGTGTTCTTGGTGTAGTGTATATGTATAAAGTGTTTTGCAACTCTATGTGTAGTAGGAAGAAAATCTGCTGAGGCTAGGGTCATGGGGATGCCAACCCCCAAAGTTTTAAAGAATAAGACTCTCAGTTGGGAATCTGATTCTGAAGTAGAGCTTGATGGTACAGAATTTTTTAACTGACAATGTTTTGTTTTTGTTCCTATATTTTATGTCAACTAAACTAAATGAAATTAATTCAAGCTAACTATGTAAATAAGTATGTATATAAGAAAAAAAAAACCTTTCAAGAAATGTACACAAACACTAGCACTTCAATTTTATCAAATGAAAAAGTAACATAATAACATTATTTTCAAATCAGATTATCACAAAGTATTAAAACACCAGAAGCAAATGTATCCATATAAGTGTGTATGATATGTAGGATAGCCACAACTGACTCATTTTAATGCTGGAGGAAAGTGATAATCTTTTTATAATGGCCATTAAAAAACCTGTTTGTATACGTATGTGTGACATGGTACATGCATGGGACAGAAAAATTGCTACATGTGGACTGTGGCATGTAAGAACCTAACAGCAGTGCATGTTCATTTTTGCTAGAAAAATAATTGATAATCTTATTATTGCTACACATAAATAATTCCCTCAAATTAAGGAAAAAGGAAATGTATGATAAAATACTTCTGTATTATATACAAAATTGTCTGAGAACTACTGATCCCCTGTATTAATAATAATAAATAAATACTAATAATAATAAATATCTGTTTTATTAATAATTTTGTATTATAATAATTATAACAAAATTGTTTAATTTTTTTTAGTTATAATATTTTTGTATTGTTCTGTCTCTTTGCGTACCACCAATGATATGCATACCACAGTTTGAGAGTATTTAAGAGTACAATTTAGAATATTTTTTGTGTCCACTATGAACACATTCCTCCCTTTTCCTACTTATTTATCTTATTTCAAAAAATTCATCAGTAAGAAAGCTCAAAAATTAATAAAAATGCAATCAAATAAAAAAAGAAGCAAACACAACTCTCAGACATTTATTTTCTGAATATCTTTTGTAAATTAAATAATATATTATTAACACAATAGAACAAACTTATTTTAAGTTATCAAAAAATTTTACTGT
>JAAAKQ030274188.1:35064-49711 GCA_010016005.3 Zanna intricata | reverse complement strand
ACAGCTTGATACTCGATTTTGTCCATTTTCATAAAAATACTCACTTAACTCACTCAAATGACGATTACATAACAACTGCGCGTCCAAAATGGCTGAAACTTTGGTGAGTAACTGTTAACAGATGAACAACAAAATTCAAGTACTGCCACCGACAAGTGCTGCTTTCTTCATGTTGAGGTCGGAAACTTTTCAGACCTCCCTCGTACAGTAGTATAATTAGCAAACATATGTCAGTTTCTGGTTATAGAAACGATGTGTAAGTAGTAAGCTATTAGAATTACTGAATATTATGTTATGCGTAACATCAAGAAGTGTTACTTAAGTAAAGAAATAAATAGAGATTGAAAAAATTTATATTGGTTGTCCCAAATGTAATTGTGCACCTGAACAAAAGCATCAGAATCTCAATCAATAAAATACAATTAACTTGTGTTTGATATTGTTAACAGTGAAACTAACGGCTGATTTCCATGATGTTACATTGTTGACAGTGTTTTTTTTTTTATTTCCGTAACTATAACAGTGGTTGCATATTTTTTTTTTTTTTTACTACATAAAGGAAATGTTTTATTAAAAGTTTTCAGACATCGATGGTCTACATTGCAATGCTGTTCAAATCTTGATTGATTTTATTCCTTGAAACTGGATCTGTCATAGGCACACCCAAGGCAAGAAGACTGTTTATGCCGACATAGGAAAAGTTGGATGATATTTCTAATTGTATAGCTCAAAGACCAATAAACTGTTATTCAAAAATTGACACAAAAAGATAAATCTCAAGGAGTAGAATGCACTGAGCACCAACTAAACATTAAAAATTATTTCTGAATTCATGCAAAATAACTGCAATGCATCTGTTACATATTTTCCTAAATATTTGATAAGGTTTTCCTAAATGTTTGATAAGCTAGTAGTTATTGATTTTATAAATGAAAAAGAAGAAGATTGGAGATTTTCCATTCTCAGTATAACATTTTTTCAGATGAAATATATTTTTAATTATTAGGTCTTGTCAACAGCAGAAGTCAGGTGTAGTCCCTGAATAATGTTCATGAAATCTTGGTATGACCGTTACATGACAAAAAAACTGGTATTTTGTGTGCTACATCTTAGAAGTGGATAATTACTCTGTTTTTCCAGAACCTAGTAACACTCAGAATATTATCAAAATGAATTCATTTATCCTTTCATCAGCCAACTAAATGTGAAGGAAATTACTGAAGTAGACTTCCAGCAAGATAGAACCCACCAACGATGTTTCATTAAACTTGTTGTGTGAAGTTTTACCTTAGGCTCATTTCAAAGCCGATTTGATTACCAAGATTCCCATCCCTTACATGTACATTTGATTTATGTATGGAGAGTGATGAAAAGATTTCTTTATAAGTACAATTATTATACTTTGGGTGAACTGAAAAATAGTGTAATTGAATTTGTAACTGCAGTTACTCCTGTGGTGCTTCAGTATATATTTTCATGCATGTTGAAACATGTTCAAGCATACCTGGAAACAGACTGGTCACATTGAACATTTCCTGTAAATAAAAATTAATTGTATAAGTATTATTCCTGTTTCTGTCATGTTTATTTGAATATAATAAATGTTTGTGAACATGAACTTATTTGTGTTGCTTTAAAAATAATTTTAAGTCAGCCTGTTACCCAAAGGAATTATTTAAAAAAAGAGATTTTTCTAAATGTTATATTAATTATTTTGCTAAAATAAAAAATTTGATTTCTTTTTAAATATCTTTTTCTTTCATAATTTAGAAATACTCAAATAATACCGAGAGTAGTTGGTTCAAGGTCTGCCATAACAGTTTTACTACCAGTACCTGATGCTGTTCATTCTTTACTTCCATTATCAACACCTACCGCTCTATCATTTCATGTTACTCCAGTATTTTTTAACGTTGGTATTAATGAAATGGCAACTTTAGCTGAAAGTCTTTGTGATACACGTCCTCAAGAAAGGAGTAATGTTGATAATTTTGATAGAGTTAATCAATATTTTCACCGCTTCCGCAAGCTTAATATTCCTACTGAAAAAAGAGGTAATAATTACTTTAATCAGTTAAAAATTGGGTAAAAATAAAATTTGTATTTTCTTAGGATATTATTTTAGTTGTTAGTCTTAAGTGTTGTTTACATAACAAATTCTTTATAGTTTAGTTTAATACTGAAAATTTCATACTGTATTCTTCACTTCCATATATTTATTTCTGTATTTCAAAGGAAATGTAAGAATTTTGATTTTATAGAAAATTTTAATAAATATATTTTGAATCAGCTCAAAATTGTTGGATTTTTTACTCCACAATGTGTTAGCAAAACATATTGATTTTAGTTAAAAGTTATGAACTGGCTTTGAAAACATTAGATAAAGTCATCAGTATTTGAATATTGGTTGTAGAATTGTTTGCCTTTGGATATCACTAAGAATTTGGCAGAATTAGATGCAAACGCATTGTTCACTGCATTCTGTTGTTATGCACAAAATAAAAAAATGTGATAGCCCTTATTACACAAGCATACGTAACAGCTACTGGTCGACAACTAAGTTGCTATATAAGGTAACAAAAAGTTACTTAGTCACATTATTTTTTGTACTACTACTGTACCTACAAAGTATTTTCACTCATATTGAAATACTTTTCAAGAAATAAAAACGGTTGGATACTTTTTGAATAGATATCGTACATGTATCTACAGTATATATTGTTAACCAGTTTGCAGTAAAGTTTAGTAGTATTTTACAATTGATTTTATTTGTTACCATTAGTTTAATTATTACTGGCAAACAAAGTGGATATTTCGTATTTTTAATAATTTTTGGAATTGTTAATTTTTTAAAGCTTTGATTTTATACTTTATTCACATTCATTCAATTTATTTCCTTCTTATTCATCTGCCCTGTATATTTTCTTTCTCTTTCTTTTATCTCAGGCTTTTAAATAAACTGCTGTTTCCATTTCATTCATCCAAGTTTAGTTATATAATAAAAATACTATAATTTATTAATTAAATTGTCTTATTTTATTTTTCAAATTTTCAGGACCAATCAGTGCGCCACAAACTCCATCTTTGTCAGAATTAATTGATCAGTTAAAGGTTGTTGTAAATACTCATAAAAGTAAAAATGTTGAAATTTTACATTTGTCTTCACGTATCTGCAGAAGAATGAAAGGTAGATAAATTTTATTTTCTATTAATTTTATTGAATGAGAATGTATCGTTGAATGAATTAGAGGTATGATGATAATTTTGATGAGTATTGTAGTGATTTTTTTTTTCCATTTTTACTGAAATTAATAAATACAACAGGTTTAGTCTTCATAAACAGGTTTAGTGTTTCATGAGAAACAGGTATTCTGTGCTTTTCTACCTAAAATCCGCTTTTGCCCATCTATTTACTATCTATATGATTCTGTTAATTCAAGACTTCATCTTTAATAAGACTCAAATCCAGACTATCAAATCAGAATGTGTTTTTGGAAAAAAGTTTCCCTAAAGTTATATTTATTTGGTTCCAAGCATCATACTTTCCAAGAGTAACTGCTTCTTTTCTCATTAGACTGTTGCCATAAAGGTTATTCTGAAAGAAGGGCCACAGTTTTCAAACGCATTCTGAACATATTGTCTCCAGTTAAGAGACTAATCATGTAACTTTTCCTCTTCTACAAAATTCAAAAACATGACCTTATGGTAGGTGGTAGATATCCTTGTAGGGCTGGCCTCCGTAGCTGAGTGGTAGCATCTCAGCCTTTCATCCGGAGGTCCTGGGTTTGAATTCCAGTCAGGCATGGCATTTTTCACACATGCTACGATTCATTCATTTCATCCTCTGAAAATATACCTTAACGGTGGTTCCGGAAGTTAAAAAAGGATATCCTTGTAGGATATCCTAGTATGTTCCTTGATGTCCACCGGATTGGTTTAGTGGTGAACTCATCATTGCAAATTAGCTGATTTTGAAGTTGAGAGTTCTAAAGTTCAAATCCTAGTTAAGGCAGTTACTTTTATATAGGTTTGAGTATTAGATCATCGATACCGATGTTCTTTGGTGGTTGAGTTTCAATTAACCACATAACTCAGGAGCGGACAACCGGAGACTATTCATACTTATCATCCTCATTCATCTTCTGAAGTAATACTTTACAATGGTCCAGAGGCTAAATAGAAAAAGAAAAGTGTGTTCCTTGACAAATCACATGGTATCGTAAAACCATGCCAATGATAATAAAAATAATCATTATGATTACATCCTTGGCAGAGAGATTAAAAGATATCAGATTTCCCATTGTATATTCTTGAGATTAGATATTTATAATTCCTAGGATATCCGACATAAATATAAAGTAATTTTATTAGAAATTTCTCATTTTTTCATAATTTTGTTTTTGTTCTAAACCTACACAAGTTTAGGAAAAATAAATAACAATTGAGAAAAAGAAAGTATTCATAATGTTTATAAAAATAAATAAATTAAAAAAATAATTTAATATACTAAAAGAGTTTTGGCCAATACAGCAATTGGCCCCCTATACCAATAGGGAGCCAGAAATTAAAGTATCAAAGATTAAATTATTGTCATTTTGTTAAATCATAATTTCCCAAACTCATTTAACAAAAAAATGAAATTTATTGATTAAAAAGGTTTAATTAAATAAAAGATTTATCTATTTATATTTTGAAGTCCAATTTAAAGATTTACAGATCTGTTGCATATCACCCTGTTACTGTAATATATTATTTAACATTTATCTTATCTTTTTTGTTGTTTTACAAAAGAATACAAGTACTTAGCTAGGGGCTTTCTATTTTTCCTGAGATTTGCAAAATGTTATGTAAATAACCATTTTATTCAAGGGGAATTAAGATATCAGTAGGACATATCCTGGAATATCAGTTGAAATAAAGCTATTTCATGATATTCCTGAATATCTTGCTTATCCCAGTCTACACATATTCATTAGCGAAAAGTTTGTTTTAGAATATCAGCCCAAGCTGATATTCGTCCTGGTTGTCCTGTATCCCAGAACAAGTTTGTCCCAGATGTGAACATCATGTACTGTATAAGGTATAGTGTGAGAAGAAGTAATAGAATAGCTTTAAATTTGAGCGAACAAAGAGATGTTATGGAGTTAAGTAAATTATAAAATATTTTTGTAATCAAATAATGTTTTAATTTGTTTTATGTATCTCATTGTTACATCATTTGGTTAAAAAGGGAATGGAAAATAAGATTTAAAAAAAGGTCTTCATTTAAAACCAGTTTATCTTTATATCAGTGCCTTCATTTGTATCATCTTCATTATAGAATTTATGCATCCTTCTGAAAACTTTTGTTTATCATCTCAACAACTAAAAATCAATATCCGTAAAATAGGACTTTGATTAATGAATGTTTTGGTAAATTAGTGCTTTACTAATCTTTTTCATCATGATGTGTAAAGTTTTTTCTGGCTTCAAAAATAGTAATGTATTGTTGTTTAGGGAAGTACAGTAAAATATAATGTAGGTAAAAAATTCTTTATTTTTGTTTAATCACATTTTTAGTTATAGATTATTAATTATGACATTATTAGTTATAGTTTAATTATATTATTAGTTATTAATATTTAAAAGTGATATATACTTTTATGATTCATTTAAATATTATTAGAACTCAATAATTACTTTTTGTTTAAGGCCTACGATTTACAAGCTGTAAAAGTGCAAAAGATAGAACAGGAATGTCAGTCACTCTTGAACAATGCAGTATTCTCCGTTCAGAATATGATCTAGCAGAACATGAATTTCAAAGAGCACTTGATTGTATGAGAAGGTATGTTTTAAAAAATTTAAGGGAAGTTTTTTTTTTAATTTTGAGGAATTATTACATTCATGTAGTTACAGAATTTATGATATTTATGAAACTTTAGTAGGATGTAATTCTTATAAGTTGAACTTTGAATTTAATTTAAAAAATGTTAAGACTAGTCTTTTCTAATAAAGATACCACAATAATTTTTGTTTGGCTGCATTTTACTGATTTTTTTTTTAACTGTGTAATGTTTAAGAGATTTAATTTTTTATATTGTCATATTGGAAAAAATTATTTGAGTTGCATCCTAGAAACTGAAGGATATGAAACTAGAATAAAAGACATTTGGCATTTATTATTGGCTAAATGTAATAAAAATCACTTAAAATTTATCTCGGGACTGTTGCTTTAAGTTTCTCAGAGCAATAAAAGGAAAAACAAGTAGAGAGTAATTAAGAACCACACCATGTACAGAATAATTAAGAACCATGATCTGGAACAAGTGTTGTGTTCTCAAGGAAAACTGAGAAATTGAGATTCAATTTAGTGCCCATGTAAACAATAGTGATGAATAGTGGAAACTTTCTGAAAATGATAAGGGCTGAGAGAAAAAGGGATACCTGAAGGTGATATTATTGATAGGAGTTAAAAATAGTATTGGGTAAAGAGGATTCAAGTGGCAGCAAATGGAAAAGTAAATAGGAGTACAGAAAACTTACAACAGAAAGTTACAAGAAAGGTTACAACATATGTTTAGGCCCTTGCTGTAGCTAGAACAAGATCTACATATGTAAGTTGTTAAATGTAATAGTTAATTCCTAATTATTAATCCATGAGATTACAGAATTCAAATGAAAATAATCTCTCATCTTCTATTTCTAAAATCATTTTCCTTCTCTTATGATATGAAATCCCACAAAAACTCAGGAAGTTTATACTTTCAATATATGAAAGATTATCTCCCATCTTAGTGTAAGAGATTGTGTTCAATTTATTTTTTTTACTCTGGTGAATTAGTGATAATATAACTTATAAATGTGTTATATAAATACAAAATATTTCTTAATCAAATAAATATGTGATTAATATCAATATGGTATAAGTCTGTAAATTTTATAAATAAATTAAAAAAACAAAAAAACTTAAAATATAAATTTTATCTATACCTAGTAGTAAATCTTCATCTGTACCATCAGCAGGTTGTATAATGTGTAACTTGCTGACTAATTTTTATTTTTGTTAACAGACATAAGTTTGGTTAGCTCATTGATTGAATGATTGATTCATATAGAATTACTAATATACTTTTGTTGTACGCAAGGCATGGTTTTTTTTAAATAAGGGTTTCAACTTTGCTGCATTATCAAAAAACTGATAATACATTGTAATACTTGTTATATGTCGATTACAATAATCCACTCATAATCCAAATTAATTTCTTTACTTAACCTTATTGAAATGAGTTGCTTAAGTAAATATCTTGCAAAGTGTGAGGTTCAAGCAGTAACTCTTTTCTTCATGAAAACAGATTTGCTGCTGAAATCCACAAAGACATTTGCAACAAACCAAATGTTATGTATAAAAGTAAGGTTCAAGAATTATGCTGTTTGTTTCAAGAAGGCAAGATGAATTTACATGATGAATACAACAGTCATCCATCTTTGATTTCAAGTAATTTATTGGAAAAATTGAAAATAAAAAAACAAATTTGTTAAATATTTATCAACTCAGTTTCACAATTTATAAAATGAATTTCCAAACATTTCATATTCAGTGGTTTTCAGATTTTTAGCAAAAAACATCTGGGCAACAGGTAGGTATCAAAAATGTTGACTGATGAACAAAAGGGAAAACATCATGCTCTTGCAAAAACATTTTTGCAGCATTACCAAATTGAAGAGATAAACTGCTTACCATATTGTAATTAGAGGTGAAAGTTAGATAGTGGGTACAAATGTTGCAGCAAAAGCAGCAGTTGATAAAATTCTTCTTTCAAGGCCCAAGAAGTTTAAAGAAGGATGATCAGGTACCAATAGCCAAAGCAATAATGCTCATTGAGTTGCTTGATCATATAAGTACTGAAAATACCAATACATGTTGTGAAACTGTTAAAAACTTTGACATGCTGTTCAAAACAAAAGACATGGAAAGCTGTCTGATGCTATTTTATTTCATCATGATAACACTTGATCACGCACTATAACAAAGATAATGAGAATTAAATCAATTTTGTTGGTAATTCTTCACCATACAGTCTCAACTTTGGATTTACCTTTACCCAATTTAAAACAACAGTTTGCATTGCAGAAGTTTAAAAATGATTAAGACATAACAGTTGAAGTAATAATTAATCGGTTTAAATCACTGGCAGGAAAGGTTTTTGAAGACTAAATAATAAAACTAGTATAATGACACGAAAAATTTGTCGCAGTGAATGGCGACTGTGAAAAAATAATATATTCTTAAACTTTTACTGGTTTCATTTTTTTACATAAATGGATATTATCTTGCTCCTTTTTTTTCATTAATGCATGTATTATGACTAAAAATGATCTAAAATGAAATTAGAAATAATTTTTTTTGCATGCAAACATATTTTATTAGTATTTAAAAAAAAACATATATACCTAACCTACCTGAAGGTGATGTGGATTAAATGCAGTCTGTAAATGTCTAAGCAGGTTACTATCTAAGATTATAAATTTAAATATATGTAAATTGTTATTATTGTTTCTATTTCACTAAACCTTTAGTTTATTTAATTTTTTTGTGTGGAAAATTCTAAAGCAGGGGGCTGCTGCGCACAAACCTACATCACAATCTGAACACTGATATCGTGAGTTTTATAGTTCGACTGTTAATTTATACACATGAAAATCACATTGAAACCTACTAGCACTATCTATCATTTAGACTACAACTAACACAAATCTATGTAAAACAACAGAATTTTACGACAAATAATGAATTAAAACGGGACAAAAAGTTGACGGCGGAATATTCCAACAAAGCCCCTAATGGTGCATATTGTCTACATCGGAATATTCCAACATAAACCTGGAAAAGGTTAAGTTCATTTTAATATTATGAAGTTTTTTTTTTTAGCATCATTTACTTTTCCAAATTGAAAATAAATTAAGAAGCAAAAATTTGACACATTAAAGGAGATTTAAGCAAAACCACAGTCAGCTGAATTCACTCACCAATTATATTTTTAGGATCATTCCGTTAGTGACAAAAAGTACTGGGATCAGTGTTTAAGCTCTCAAGGAGCTACTGTAAAAGTGATTACTGTTGTGACAAACAATGAATTAAAAAGGGACAAAACGTTGACGACGGAATATTCCAACAAAGCCCCTAATGGTGCATATTGTCTACATCAGAATATTCCGACATAAACCTGGAAAAGGTTAAGTTCATTTTAATATTATGAAGTTTTTTTTTAGCATCATTTACTTTTCCAAATTGAAAATAAGTTAAAGATGCAAAAATTTGACATATTAAAGGAGATTTAAGCAAAACCACAGTCAGCTGAATTCACTCACCAAAAATATTTTAAGGATCATTCCATTAGTGACAAAAAGTACTGGGATCAGTGTTTAAGCTCTCAAGGAGCTACTGTAAAAATGATTGCAGAATAACATGCAGGTATGATTGATTATATTTAGAATTATATTTTGGGAAAATTTGAATAGCTATTGTTTCATGATTGTTTTATTTTTATTATTTTATTTATTTGTGTTTTTCAGTGAGGGATGTAGAAGAGAAAATACATACAAGAATACTGGTGCAAGGAAATATGCATTTAATAGTCTTCAGTTATTAACGCTGCCAAAATTATATAGACCACCAGCTGGTACTTACGGTTCCGCACAAACATAGTGTGCCAATTGTCATATACTATGTGTATTGTATGTAAATAATCTGCTCAACTTAAAACTTCCTTTTGTATTATTTGTAAATATTTACATATTCATATACATATATATATATATATACATATACATACATATTCATATAAATATATTTATTTATAAATGTTGTATAATTTTAACGACTATTTTAACCCTATTACTGTTATATTGTATAAAAGGAACCAGTTTTCTTATTATAAGTATATAATTCTATTGTAAAATGTTCATAGAATTATAACTGTTTTAATAGCTTTAATGGGAAATAAATATTATAGTAAAGTAATGACTATAAGTGCATGATGCGATGAATGTTATATTTTTATTTTTTTTTTTTTATTTGTTATTGTTAATTTTTTTTTTACATTCCATTTTAGAATATTTGTTCTTTATTTCAAGTTTTGATTAGAGTTTGTTTCATAACTTTATTAATTATTTTTCATAGTTTTACATGTTATAAGTTATTTTCTTCACGAAATACGTTTGATTACAGTATTTTCAAGACCAGAAGATTCAACAAAAAGTTTACATTACAGTTTTAAAAATTAAATGTTGACAAATTTTTTTAAAAAAATTGTCGGATTATGTAATGTTTTTAATATTGTTCTTGTTTTAACTAATTGTTAAGAATTATTGCTTAAAAATTAAGGTTTATTTTTTTTTTCTTGCTTCAGTAACCTATGTTGTAAATTAATCATTGCTTTATGTTACTGAAGTTTTTGCTTTAGCCCTCTGCTGAATGTAATGAACATCAATGAATGTAGTCTTGATTGCAGTCAAATCATTTTGGTATATTAATATTGTTATAAAATTATATAATTCTTAGGTTCATATTCAGATTATATCTTCAAACATATAACTTAATGAATGTCTTTATATAAACCGGTACATTGTCAAAACATTGTTATTTTTATTAGAAAATTGTTATACCTGTCATTATATATTTTTTTTTTATTGCTATAATTTTTATAGTATTTTGATTTTTTTTTTTTTTTTTACTATTTCAAGCTGATTCTTTATATACCACCAAAAACTTTGTTTTTTCTTTCATTTAAAAATCTGATATTTTAACAAACAATAATAATGTAGAATCATATAAGTTTTATAGAATATTTTTATTTTGTTATAAATAGTCATCGCCTCCAGTTAACTGGAAAATATAAATTAACATTATTTATTAGTAAAACATCACAATACAGACATGAACGGAAGGTAATTATTCTACACTTTAGTTTATAATTGTAGCAGTTAAATATTTCAACTTAGTTTTATAAAATTCAGATTAATTTTTTTTTTTTTTTGTTTTCTGAAAATAAAATCATATCTTATGGTCATGAAATTACAGTAGTTAAATTTTTTAATTAAAAAAAAAAAGAAGCTAATTTATTGTTATTTAATAATATATTTATAAGATTTAATAATTTAATTAAATTAATAAAAATGTTAATTGATATATAATTGATAATTAGAGTAGATGCAAGTTAAGTGTAATATTATTCATAATTAGCACATAAATAAAAAGAAAAGTTGAATCAGCATTATTTATGGGATAGTTTTAAGTTAAATAGAAATAAATTAAATTACCATGAATCATTTCAATTTATTGGAATTTTGAATGCAATTAAATATGTTGTGGATGTATAATGCCAATATAAAAAAGCCATTGTGTTAGTAATAATTAAAAGGAAGTGTATATACATAAAGTTTACAGTATTGTAGATATTCATCTATACAAAAGTAGTTTGAAAAAAATGTTTTAAAAGATTGCATTCCTTCTTTCAATTCAGTTTTATTAAATAATTTTATGCATAATGTGATATACTATTCGTTCATTGTATGTATATTCATATAAATATTGTATGTTGCTTGATTTGAAGTTCTTGTTGCCTTTAAATTTGGTTATTTATAATGACTTCAGAATGTATACCATTTAATTATCTACATTGAATATAAATACATTATAAATCAAATACATCATATCTTATTTGTTCATAACAAATAATTGTAATGTGTTAATATTTTGTTTATAGATGTTCAATAAGAAATGATATTCAGAACTGTCTTCGATTAGGTTCCCGGATACCAAAAAGTAAGGAAGGTGTGCCTTGAAAAAATTATATTTTCTTTTTAAACCTCTTCTGTTGATGTATTAACAAGTGCACAATAATTTCACATGCTTCTGCCAATGAAATAGCTTGTCTGTATTTGATTTATTTTGCCACATTCTTATAGTTATGTTTATTTCTGTAAAATAAAATCACCGTTTTTATATTTTTTATTTTTATACATGCCTTTTAACTGTTTTGTGTTACTTTTTAAGTTCTGGAGCACCATATTTAATGATGATTGCAACTTGAGCCTGATTTAAGTATTAAGTTTCATTTATATTGTAGGCAATAATCAAATCCTATTTGATTGCTGACAGTGGGAAATAATTGAGTCTTCCTTTAAAATAAACCAATAAATCTGTAAAAGCCACTTACAGATGTAAATGTACTATATTATTTTAAGCCTTATTTAGCTGTATGTTAGTTTGTTAGTATAGTGTAAATGGTAGAAAAGTGTTTTCCTTCTGAAAAATGTAAGCACTAAAATTTACCTTGTTTACATTTTTTAGAAATAATATTAATGTCATATATTATATGAATATAATGAAAGAGAAAAAAAAAGTTCTGAAAACTTAATTTTATTTTAGTCCCTGTTTTAATCATGGGAACCTCAACTGTTGAACTAACTGTTCAGTTAGCTAAATATTGCTAAACTGTAGAAAGAAATATACATTAAATTTATAAATCTTATTTGTGTTGTGTTAACTAGATGTTAAGTTTTTTCATTTGGTATAGTTGAAAATTATGGTAGGTTAAATTTTGATAAAAGTAATAGTAGAACAAAGATCCAATAAATTTTATTTAAACATTTTCCCTGTAAATCTTTCTGTAAAAAAAGCACATCTTGTAAAAGAGAATCAGATGCAGAGATATATTCTGTACGGAATAATTTTTAGACTTAAAAAAAAAACACAATTATGTGAAACCTAATTAATTCTTACCTTCCATTGAGGATCTGACTGAATGGAATGTATATGTGTATATATAAACAGCAATTTAACCACCAAATGTAGTACAAAAAAACCTAAAAAGAAAAAAATTAATACCAATAGTCAACTTTTTCAGGATCTTGCATCTTCAGTCAGTACATAATTTTACAATAACATCAAAAAACGAAAGAATTAAAAACTTGAAAACTTAGAAAACGTAAACTAATAACAACCACAAAACAAACAACAATCTTTTTTAGGTTTTTCTATGCTGTGTTTATTGGTTAGGTTATGTTTTAAGGTTGATTGGCACAGTGGTCAGTAAGTTGATGAATTATTTGAATTTTCTGAAATTTATATATTATTTTACTGAAATTAATATTTTTAAGATTCGCATTATTTCTCTGTACTGTTAAATTATATTTCAATTTTATTAAATAAATTACTTAGTATAGAAAATTGAGATATCTCTTTTCTCAATATTCTGTCCTAGGTGGTTCATTTAGTAGAATTTAAATATATATACAGAATTTTCCTTATACCATACAATTCTGGGGTTGAGCATCACAGTCTACCCCTTTCCCTATCCATTGGATTTTTTACTAGAAATCCATTGAACCTATGTTAACAATGTAGGATGCTTCTTTAGATTTCAACTTCTTTAAATTTATGTCGAAACTTATGATCTTTATACATGTAGTATTGCAAATATAAAAATACTAAGGAATAAATGATTGTGCATGTAGTTGTATTTTAACAGAAATATGATAAATTATATTAATATCCTAAATGGGACAAAAATAGGTCAAAATTTAAGAGATTTGTGATGTCAATAGGAGGATTACTATTCTTGGATTTCTTATTATTGTTATTGTTTATTAGTCTTATTAGAAATTTTGATATGAATGCAATTTTAGATATGAACAATCTAAAGCATACTATTGAAGAAAAGTCTGCTTATATAAAAAAAATTAGAATGTGCTGGTTTTTTTTTAAGTTAACACTTCTGGCATCAAACTATTTTCTAAACATTTTTTTAAATTTTGATACTAGCTGTTAGTTATTTTTTGCTCTTTGTACTACTAGTACTAATATCTTTTTTATTATTTGTTTTTAATGCTGTTTTTTTAGGTGACCTCATAGTAACCTTTCTATAATGGCCATAGGTAAACAGCTTCTTTTTTTTAACACAGTGGGAAATTCAAGTTACAAACACCTGTAACATACAGTCAGTGTCAGGGTTGCTAACAGGTTTCGCAAGATGTTAATAAAAATGTGTATGTATTCCTGTACACTATTGAATAAACCACCACCCCTGGCTTTCTGCTGCCTTCCTGGTACTGCTCAAAAAGCATTCCTTCAGGAAGGGGGAAATTGCCCATATACACACACACACACACTAGTGCATGACACCCATACTAAAACAAGAACATCAAGACATACCAGGAAGTAAACATCTATATACTCATTCAGAAGCAGCATCCGACAATAAGTACTGCATAAGTATGACTGAACGAAACAGAAGTACATAGAATTAAACACATTAATATTTTTATACACAGAACATAAATAAATCCTAAAATGCTATTAATGCATCCTCAGTAAAGGAACTGCAGCTAATACAGTTCATAATACAGTATCACCTTATACTAGCATTAAAACTATGCATTAATTAGAAGTACAATAAAAAAATCAGCAATTATATAAAATTAGAAATCCCAACATTTATACATAATACTAAAATTAAAAAATAATTTTAAAAGAATACATCCTCTCCATAGGAACTGCAACAAATACAGTATTACATTATCACCTTATGTAGTAAAATTACATCTATATATATATTTACTTATGAAATACCATAATAATATGCAATATTAGACACGCTATCAT